>JANAVB010025423.1:0-20000 GCA_029216955.1 Iris pallida
GGCGCATTTCCAGCACACTGTCATGTGTTGTACCTCCAAGTCACCTAATTAACTCTCTAAACCTGCATCATGATAACATGAATAGTCTGCAGGACTTGTGACTGTTGGAACATCTCATTGCATCTTGCTAGTAAATAGGCTTGTGACAACCCTAGTTAGTTAAAGTATCAAGTCGTACTCATTACTTGGCCGTAAATTATGAATGGAATCTAGTCTTGTCTAGACAGTGCCAGTTATGATTACTTTAGTGCATTACTGTTTATGTTTTACTCTTGTCGATAAATGGTTAGAGTCTAAGCTCTGTTCAGGTGAAGGGTTACTACCCCGGTCCTTATTTGGTTTACGGGTTGTAACTTGGTTACCGGAATAGTTTCTTAGTTATCTTATCGTTTATCCCCCTATTTTCCTAACTCCAGTTTTCTTGTTATTATGTCTTGTGATCTAATATGCTGGTTTAGTTCCTAAGTGAAGCCTCCCTTGTGGCACTTTCTCTTCTGGGTCAGCTGGTTTTTTATAGCCAGATTTTGGAGTAGCACCCGATGATCTACCTGCCTTCTAGCCAACTGGTGAACACCAGACGTAATCCTGGCAACGAGTGGATTTCTTATTTTTCTCTCCCACTTTATTGTAAATTATTTTTTGAGACGTTTAGCCGTCGAGCAAGTGTTAGCTCATGCTGAAACTTAAATTTCTGTCTGCCTACGGGCTATTACATGATTGACAAATCCTAGGGTTGATTATGTATGACTTAAACTCTTGCTATTCTTCGTATTTTGTATAACTATCTTCATGATCATCTGAATATGTAATGTTTGGGATGCCTTACTTTGTATGTCTGATGATCTTACATCTTGTAACAATTACTTGCTTGTTGAGATTGAGATACTAGGCTTGTTCATGACCATAAGAGACTATTGGCTTGTAGATAAACCCTCATGCATCTAGACAGTCGTGATCGTATATCGAGGTGGATTATACTTCAATGTACGTAGCTGGCTGTTCCTCCGCTCTTCAGTATTTTGGTTCTGGGGCGTGACAGTATGTTCGTCGTATCAAGACAAAACTTGTGCCAGCAAGACCGGATCGAAATTCTGGTCATGTATGCCAACTTTGGTCCAATTTTGAGAAGGTTGATAGGAACGCCAATTTGGCGGGCCCGCAACCCGATCCAATGGGCAAAATTGTGCACGGCTCATCGAAATCCAAAATTGGACATACCGTTGGGTTCGTCTCCTCAAACCAGATCCGTAGATATGTAGTTTGACAACTTTAGAGACCGTAGATATTGGCACGCGATTCGGTGCAAACGAGTCCAACGATAGATATTGTTTTGACCCAAAATTAGGATTTTGCCTCTGTTCCAGAATTGGACTTTTGGACAGGCATTTCCTAGATATATCTTTTACACCGGGAATATTTTTTATGTTTGTTTCATCTTCCGGAGCCGTTCGTGGATTTTGAGGTTTATTGCTGACGTGACTGATTGCTTGGAGTTGTTATCCGTACTGCCAGGCAAGATACCTTGCCACCTTCTCTGTGATTTATATATTCTTTTTTTCAGTTATTTATTTTCAGCATTCTTATTGTTGTTACTATTCTAAAACTGTACGTCCAAGTCACACTTGGGTGCAAGCGACTCTATCGGTCGTTTTCTTGCTTTTGTTTATTACATGGACTTAGCCAAGTGACCACCCGTTGATGACGAGGTATTGGTATATCTCATACGGCCTTGACACTTGATTTATCACATTTTGTGAGTCACATGTAGGTATGTACCCGCGTAGTCGGCTGGCCACCGATACGTACGGAGCGTACGACGGATAAGAATAACTGCCAATAGAATTGCATACTAGAAGACTTGGCAGTTACTAGAGGTTTTTATTAGTCAAAGAGATGACGATACTAGGCATTAGGTGGGAAGAACAATACCTGATGTATGGGCTTCTATTACACTTTCCCTTGTAACCCGAAAGCTCTGCTGGAGATACGGGTATGATTATCCACTCAGGTTGGCCACTGACGTTCTTGAACGTTATGCGCTTGGTCACTAGTGCCCAAGAGGGGCCTATACCGAATCCTATATTCAGCTAGGGCTCATGCGTCGAAGGATTGTATCTCAACTGCATATTCACAGTAGAATGGTCAGGAACCCTATTACATGCATGTCTTTCTTTCTTATTTATATGTCACAGTTTATATGGCATGGTATTTTCTTGTATCATATTATGTCCCGCTGAGGACCTGGTTATCTCTCCAGGGTTAGACGAGTTTCCGCAGGAGTATGGAGCGGGATCCATCCTATATTGATGACGAGGCATCTCCTACTGATCCATAGTCTATTCATTTATTGAGACATTAGTGGATATTTGTACATCTCCTTTTCTTTCTATTTTGCGGAGGTTGGACTCCGATCTTGCGAGACTTTTTTCATAGTTGTTTGGAGTGGGTATGTCCACCCGGCTATCTTTTGATACACTCATTTTTTATCTGGACTCTATTATCTTCTGTGTTGAGTTGTGATAAGATTAGATTATATTATTCTGGCATGTGATTATTTTATATACAGCTTATGTACGTATACGAGGATTCTATATATTAGAGTATTCTTCGTATCACTACAACAGAAAAGTGTTTTAACGGCACTCGAAAAGTGTCGTTAATGACTTTCCATGGCACTTTTTTTGGTGCAGTCTAGAGGGGGTGTCATAGAAAGTTTTTAACTTTCAACGACACTCTGTAAGTGTCATATAATATCTTTACGATGACACTTATTTGATGTCGTGTAATGCTCATTCCACGACACTTTACTGGTGTTATTTTAGTCTGCTTCAATGACAGTTCATAAATGTCATTGACTGTACGATACTTAATAGGTGTCATCTAAACCATTCTATGACATTTAATAAATGTCATTGATATTTTCACGACACCTTTTTTTGTGCCATCTAAATGACAGAGGATAAACACTTTCATGACATTTTGCAGGTGTCATCTTAACGCGTTTCAATGTCATCTAATAAGTGTCATTGAAACTACTACACCCGAGAAATGTCATCTAAAATTACTCAATGACAATTAATAAATGTCATGAATATTATTTCATGGCACTTCTTATGTATCATATAAACCAAGTTCAACGACAGATTTCAAAATGTCATCAGTATATATATATATATACACCAACCAACCATGTTCACATATAATTAAACCATGTTCACGTACAAATAAGTTACCAAAACAAACCATGTTCCAAATAAGTAACCAAAATCAACCATGTTCACAAATAAGTAACCAAAACCAACCAACCATGTTCACATATAGTTAAACCATGTTCACGTACAAATAAGTAACCAAAACCAACCATGTTCCAAATAAGTAACCAAAATCAACCATGTTCATAAAGTATATTACATGATATAGGATTCAATTTGTTTAAGACTAACAAAGTCGATTACATAATATATATGTAAGAGTCCTACTAGTAACTTCTTAGTGTCCTCATTCGGATTAGAATCATGTCTTGAGAACCACATTAAATGGGCAAAAGTGATTTTCTGTCATAAGTAACCTATAAAAGAAATAAGAAAAGATTCAACTCATAAGTCTTTAAATGAAATTGCAAGGAATCTGAAAGAAAGTAAGCATCTTACATCCACAGCTTCCCTAGCAGTCATGTTAACAAGAGGATCATTTTTCCTGAAAAAAGAATAATAATGAGTGGATGATGATAACATAAAAAATAATGTGTATTAATGCACTAAATAAGGTCCAAAAAACAAAAGTAGGATCATGTACTAAAAAATAAGTTCCCAGCTATAAAGAATTTCCATAACATAAGGAATTTTAGGATACGGAATGGACTTCAGTCCAATAGGTGCAGACACAAGCTCAACAAGATACTCTCTAGAGTGTCACCATGTGGATATTGGACAAATAGGAATTTCCATGATCACCATCATATGGCACATCAGTTCTGAGAAAAGACCATCTGACATTTCAGTACTGTGAGAAACTAAACTGAGATCTGAGCTTAAATCTGTCTATAAAGACCCATTCACATTTATGATCAGAAGATCGATTGAAGCCCCACTCTTCGTCAAGTCAATTAATAAAAAGACCACTGAACAAAAATGAGATACTTGTTCAGATACCTACACTAAAACACAAGCAGCTGAAGAAAAGAAAACCAAACCGATATTTTTCGCAAGGTGTTGTCTTTGAGATGCAAATGTAGATCTATGACTTTACTTCAAAGATATTGTAGTAGTCTTTCTCAGAATACTTCAAAGATTAGCTACCAATCTGTTCGCCATGGAAAAACACAAGCAGACACTAAAACACAAGCTGAGCAGATCAAAGGAAAACTCGAGAACAGCCAAACGTCTAAACTCGTACTTTTTCTTATGATAATCTTAAGTGTATCAATGGTTATGGGTGATGGCATTCTAACTCCATGCATCTCTGGTGAGTCATATCAACAAAATACGCATATTCTACATTCTGATTGAATAAAAGAAAGATTTAAATATAAAACAACTACCCTAAGAACACATGACTTTGGCTCCACATTCCTGCTTCTTTGTTATGAAATGTAGGTAAGGAAATAAACTAATAAGAGAGACTTTCTAGTGATAAATCACAAAGAAAAGACAGAATCACAGAGATAGCTCCACATTCCTGCTTCTTTGTTATCCACTCAAGCAGATGAAGGACAAGAATTATTAAGGACATGGGCAGCTCAAATGGTATTAAAAAAACTACGTTAATTTCAGAATTAAAAACAAAGTAACTGGAGGAAAATTAGTATTACTACATCATATAAAAAGAGTGAGATGGTTTAGATTATATGAAATGAAATGGAGGAAAGAACAATTTTATGTTGATGTAGACACACTCACCAGTCTGTTTTAATTAAACTGGCCTGAGCTATGAACATATTTCTTCTTGCACCTTGGACAGGTACAATTGCTATTATTTCTATTGTCATCTTGATCATGATATTTTCTGTTCAACGTTTCGGCACGGATTAAGTTGGGTATACATTTGCCCCTATCATTCTATTGTGGTTCTCCTTCATCGCCGGTATTGGAATGTACAACTTATACGCCCATGGAGCAGGAGTTTTGCATGCATTTAATCCAAAATACATGGTAGACTATTTCAAGAGAAATGGAAAAGAAGGTTGGCTTTCTCTTGGAGGGGTCGTGTTGTGCATTACAGGTATGAAACTAAGACGTTCCTTAAATATGTTATTTTCCGTAGTTTACTAAAACTGCTAATTAAATGAAACATGAACTGAAGCTATGTTTGCTGACCTGAGACACTTTAATATCAGAGCCATACAGGTAAAAATAAAAAATAAAAATAAAAAATCTATTTCCTTTAGTTGTTATAATGGTACGCAACTATGGAATATTTGTTTGATACCTATACAACTTGGAGAGCTAAAGGACCCAAAGAATTATGTGATGGGTCCCGTGACTGAGTACTCCAATTCCTTGTTGTATCTTTCTTGACTTATTATGTTTGGCTTAAAAAAAGGATTGGAACTAAAAGAACTCAAGCTTGAGACCCAGGTAATATATAGATTACAAATCAATCCCAGGTAATATAGAGATTACACAAGCATTGTTGTGATTTCAGAAGGTAATTTATGAAGATTTCCAATTCCTTGTTGTATCTTTCTCTGACGCTTTCTACAAATCAATCCCATGTAATATATAGATTACACAAGCATTGTTGTGATTTCAGAAGGTAATTTATGAAGACACTGTAAAAAAGTTATCTGGGGCTATCTAATTATTTACTAGTTTGTCAT
This sequence comes from Iris pallida, assembly GCA_029216955.1. Taxonomy (NCBI): domain Eukaryota; kingdom Viridiplantae; phylum Streptophyta; class Magnoliopsida; order Asparagales; family Iridaceae; genus Iris; species Iris pallida. The sequence continues at coordinate 5,819 of JANAVB010025423.1, forward strand.
TCAATTTTTATTTTACTAGGGACCGTCCACTACAGATGCAGGACATTCAAATTGAGCAGAACATTCAAAATGAGCAAGGATCCGTGTGCTTTTGATATGTGCCAGAAGAACATCACTTGACTACGAACAAATAAATGCCCGTTAATATTTTGTGCAACATTTGATCAAAGAACACGATATTTGGATCATCATCACACACCTCACAAGCACCAAGAGTGCTTGTACATTTTGCTAGTACCCAGAAAACCAAACGTATCAATACTATTGACGGATGATTCAAGAAACAAAGTATTACAAGAGGATCAACTGAAATAAGAGGTGAATGGAGCAGACATACAAGAGTACATTCCTTAATGGAAGTCTGGAACAAGGTATACAAACCAGAGCAGCAAAACAAAATTGATAATAGTTGGAACACATTGTCATTACTGAAAAATAAATAAAAATAAAGCACTTGCTAATAAAAGAATCTAGAAATACTATTTGACAACCAAGTATCAACATTAACAGAAAACTAGACCAAATCATCCTTAATGTACTCGCCTGTCGTCTAGAGTAATAAATGAGGATTGACGCCCAAATTGGTGTCTCACAAACCTATATTTGAGATATACATGGTTACTTGATGTTCTAGAATATACAGTAAAATAGATGCATATATACCCTGTCCAAGGTTCTTACTAAAAGACTAACATACCTATACCCTATCTAACCCAGCCAACCACTGGACAAACCTTATATATACATATATATACATAATCTACTATATGTTATATCTATAGGTAACTTGGAATGGAACAATACTCTAAGGAGGTGGTCAGCTAAAGGAATGGATTGCTAAGGGAATGGATTTCTACTCAGTAGAAGAAGACAGATCAAGTGGAGGCTAAAGTTGAGCCTACCTAGTGTCTGATACACCTATATGTGGGCTGAACAGAAAATATCACTCAACCATCTCTTGCATGAAGGATACTACAATGTAGGTATAGGGTCTCCCTCTCCTTAATGACTAATACTATGCTCCTACATGTATCATAGTTAAAACTAAGTATCAAGGTCCCTACATGGACTGATACACAAAATAGATTGCAGTATAAAAGACAGAATCATAAATTCATATCTAACCACTCATACACACACTACCAAGGCACCCCCTTCCTTTTCCTCTGATACAGCCATGTTGAACTTCAAACCCTTGCTAACTGCTCACTTGCCTCCATACACATGCTCACAACTTGTCACCTATCCTAAGGATGGTTGAACACCTAATGTGTCTAGGTACTAACCCATACAAATCTAACACTCTAGCTACTGTCACATGCATCCTTCACTCTCTAAATAAACACACACAGCTGAACATATAGGAAATGGGACTGGTCTACCATTTACCTATACTAAACTGAAATCTAAAACAGTACATCAATTAAGGACTTAGTTGGGCAGAACAAGGATCTATACATATGGCCATATGAAGATGGCCAACCCAAGTGAATGGCAACCAACTACAGGAATGGACAATACAAGACATGAGGAAGCTAAGAATATGGGGAAATATGGGTGTTGAGGCTCTAAAAATGAGGGTAGATACTAAAACAAGTATCAGAATAGTAACATATCCTATACTCTCAATATCTTACACTCGAATCCACCTCTCCAACTACTCTTCATATACGTGGTAGGATAACACATGAAGGGGATACAAAGCTAATGGGACTTGAACAGGAATGACTAGTAGAAAGACTAATACACATGTATACTAAAATCTGAACCTCAACTAAATGCAGGCAGCAAGGGGATGCAAAACAGATATTAAATTGAATATCCTCTTATACCGATTCATGTGACTAAAATTCTAGACTCATTCATTGGTCTTATAAAACTGGATATGATACATATATATCAATATAGGACTCGATCTGGGATGAATGTGCAAGGGACAGGAATGTAAGGTAAGTAGGGAATGAACACTACAATCTTCATGCAAGGACTGATCACAAAGTGATGGGAATTGAATCATGCAATGTAAGGGTACTGAACACTTCTAATGCAAGTGGGGTTTAAAGAGAATATGGCAGTGTGGACTGAACCCAACAAATGTAGGACAGACCACAAATAGGGATGGGAAATGAAGCGCATGAATGAATGTTAAAGGATATGCAGAACAGATACAAGATGGTTATTCATGGACTGAACTATTGAGAAATACAGGACCATGATATGCAGGACAGAGTGTTTAGTTAAGGATGGACTATAGATGAATTTAACATGGACAAATCAATAATGATTGCAGGAAACACTAAACTAGAAAGAACAAATGTGAAGGGGTTGGACTTAAAGCTTATCCCCAAACCTTGACTGTGTTCGAGGGAAAAGAACACTACCTCTAGACAGAACAACCAAAGGAATACGGACATGATGTGATATTACACTGGTACGTCATCTAACTGAACACCAAAGGACAGTAAGAGTGATAAATGGAATGCTCAGTTGATATGGACAGATCAAATGTAAGTTGTCTGAACCAAGGATATCCTAAGACTGGACAAGTGAGTCTAAGGAATGGTAGGGGACAGGTAATGAATCGACTGAACCAAGTAGGTGGACAAGACATGAACATATGACCGAACAACCAAATATGCAATACAGTAAAACGAATGGACAATATAGGCAGTAAATTAATAAGTTAGGGACACGGAAAAATACTACTGCTACTCGAGAACTGAACCTATATGTGAATTGGCCCATTGACAACAGTGGACAGAACAACTAAAGTAACCAATGAATCTAAGTGAATATAACTACACTAATAAATTGCCTAGGTGAACATAGGTCATAGGTAACTGACCCTATACTATGGTGTGCATACATGGCTACCTATTAAGCTGAGACAGAATAATAAAGTGCACAGGACTGAACAAGGAAATAGTAAGATAATATTCAAACCAAAATCCCACATTTCTTTCACTATCCAAACCATCTCCAAAATGACTTGCCAGCTATTCCAAGGTACTAGGCAACTGTAATTTGGGTAACACATGGCAACAAACCCAAGTTTACTGACTGCACAAACCAATTTATATAATACGGTAATATCAGTGAATAAGACATTAAGAACCCGAGCCCCCCTTTTTCCAAATAACATATCAAAAACACATCTAAACCCTTAGACAATCACCCACAGTGCTAACACATTATATAACAAAGTAGAAACCTAATTAATACTAAAATTAGAGATTAAATCACACTATGAGTCATTGCATCGAACAATTGGTGTACGTATTCGATATTCTCGTGATACGCACCTTAAACGAATTCGAACTTGACCCAAAGCATGCCTACATGCTCTAAACCATTGGCATGACCAAAATCAACCATGTCCTTCATCTGTGCAAAAATTTCCAGTTTGTAGGTTAATGTAGTAGACTGAACTGTGCAACATCAACAGCCCCCATCCCATGCTAATAGCCATTAGCCAGTATCAGAGAGAAATTAGCAATAAAATTGAATAATAACATCAGATCTAACAATTTGGAAGAAAAAAAGTTAGGGTTTTTCTCACCTCCGAGCGAGATTGGAACAGTAATCCGATGAAAAAGAAACGGCTATAATTTTTTCCCCTTCCTCTCGCTTCTACTGTTATATATATCAGAAAAATTATTCTTTTAAATCTTCTAAACCCTGTGCTGCAAGTAAAAATTCTTAAAACAATCACAACAATTACACAGAATCGCGCTAATGGCCATATGGTGCAATTAAACATTCTTAAAAAATGAAAAGAAGAGAAAAAATTTCACAAAAGATCCAAAAAAAACAATATCAAGAAAGAAAATCCTAGATAATGATCGATTCATCTTCTAAACCCTAACAAAAGAAGGAAAACCATCATCGATTCCAAAATCCCCAATTATTGTGCTTATAAAACCCTACATAATACATAAAGAAACAAAGTGAGGGATGACCTAGACTTGTGATAGAGATGACCGCCGGCTCCAGCTGAGATGGTGGCACCGACGACGATCAAAATCTCTGCCGATGTAAGGGAGAGAGAGCTGAGATCGCTCCTGCCGATGGAGAGAAAGAGAGGGAAAAAGTTTGGGGAAAGCTTATAGAGAGAGCTGAGATCTCTTCTGCCGATGGAGAGAAAGAGAGGGAAAAAGTTTGGGGGGAGAGAATATTTGGTGAAAAAAGGGAAGAAGAATTATATGGGATTATTTAGGACCACGGGGTCAGAGCGCCAAATTTTGGGAAAGTTGCGGTAAACGAATTTTTTTTGGGGGGAAATTAAATATTCAGACGACACCTACCAAGTGTTGTGTTTAGTATTATATTTTATACGACATTCAAAACTTGTTTTAAAAGTGTTGTCAAAATTAGGTTAATGACACTTTTTAGAAAGTGACATAGATGATGATAAATATTAAATTATAATGACACTTTTTAGTATACTGACATCACAAGAAAAAAATAATGACACTTAGTTAGAAAGTGTCGTAAAGAAAGTGTCATTATTTATCTATTTTGTTGTAGTGTATATACGCAGCTGACATGTTCACGTACTTGGTCCTATGTATTTTGGGACTGGGGCGTTACATGTTTTTGTGATGGCCCATGCAGGTCAGTAAATATTATCGGGTTACATGACTGTGCCCAACAAGCCTCCATATAGGAATAGGAATAGTATCTCATCCAGAAATACTACTTCCCTTGACTTCGAATGTTTTCAAATTCCTTTAATGACTCGAATTACCTCATATCTAATCTCTCCTAATATTGTCCTATTCCTCCTCGTGCCAACAGTATGAATCTAAGAAGCGGACGCACTTCTGCCTTGGCTCTCACATCTGGTGAAGAGGCTACCCTGGAGGGACAAAATCCTCTGATGACGGCGGTGACACCATACTAGCCATGACAGTCGTAGCCTACTACGACACCGACGATGGTGCATCCAGATATTGCAGCACCCCAGTCAGCCAGGCTAGACAGACCACTATCGTGTCACCGAGAGGGAATGTACCACTGCCTCCACCACCACCATTCCTTCAGCAGTTTCCACCACAGTCGAGACCTCAGATGCCTCCACCACCGACTGATGGGAGCCCTACTTCCTAGTTTATGTATGCCATGATGCAGGCTCAGTGGCAGCAAACTGAGCTGATAAGACAGACTATGATGGCAGCATTAGATAGACCTCCACCTCCGGCACCAGTACCAGAACCAACACTGGCTCTGCATCCTTATGAAGGCTCTATCAAGAACTTTACAGACATGAACCCCAAGCCGTTTAGAGGAACGGAGAAGTCATTAGAGGTGTCACAATAGCTTATTAGCACAAAGAATATACTGAAGGCTTCCCAGTTGCCAGCTCGAGATTGGATGACAGCTGTAGACCTACTATTGGAGGATAATGCCCATCACTGGTGGAAGGCAGAAAAAGGCAACTAGGTACTGGGATCACTTGGAAGGAGTTCTACGATCTATTCTATGAGAGATTTTTTCACATCCATGTTCGAGACGGTCTATACGACCAATTCTTTCATCTGAAGCAAGGAAATATGACAGTTGATGAGTATGACTCAGAGTTCAATCGCCTGAGTAGATTTGGTGCGGGATTGATCCCAACAGAGTTAGAGAAAGCGAGAAGATTCCATCAGGGGCTTACACCAGAGCTCAAGTCGTATATGACTACACAGTCCCGAGTCTCCCATTCAGCTGTCTTGGAAGAAGCTCGTGCTTAGAAGCTTCTTCGCAAGGAGCAACAGCAAATATCGAGGCGCCATACCCCAGCAGTTACACCAGCCCGAGCTACTTAGGGAGGACCTATCAAGAGGACCACAGGACAGTACCAGCAGAGGACTACACCCTACCAGAAGCCTATTTGTCAATTTTGTGGAAAGCAAGGTCATATCAAAGATGACTGCCGACTTCATTTGGGATTATATATAAGATGTGGATCGGGACAGCAATTAGCCAGAGATTGCCCCGATCAGCGAGCACTAGTACATGCACATCAGGCCTAGAGGCCTACAGCTTCAGCACCCTAGCTCCCCGACTAGCAGCAGGAGCAACTCGCCTACCATTACCTCCTCAAGGCATACAGTACAACAAGGCCAGAGCTCAGGGCCCGGGACAGAATTATGGGCAGGCATTCTCGCTTGTAGTTAAGGATATAGAAATAAAGGCAGAGGTCATAGCAGGTATGGTTTTAGTTGATTCATTTCCTACCATTACCTTGTTTGACACTGGAGCCACTCATTCATTTATAGCTACTAGTTTTGCCACTAGACACAGCATTCCCATCACACCCTTATCTAAAAATATTAGAATCCTTACTGGAGGAGGAGTTGTACCTATTAGTGGTATTTGTAGACTTTATCCTATAGTGATATGTGGTAGAGAGATGAGAGCATGACTCCTTGTATTTTATATGCCTACGTTCGATGTAGTTCTCGGAATGGACTGGCTGAGCCAGCATTTTGCTCTTATAGAATGCCATAGGGGTAGTATCATCTTCAGACCACCGAATGCGACGGAGTTTGATTTCACCAAGGAAGAAGGAGAGATTATTGATGCACCCACATTAGGGACTCACATGATGTTGGAGGACACTCCTCAGCACCCTGTCATCTCTGAGTTCGAAGATGTATTCCCCAAGGATTTATCGGGACTGTCGCCTGACCGAGACATTGAGTTTTCTATTGAGCTTATTTCGGGAGCCGAGCCGATTTCATCTCGAGTTTATCGACTAGCACCGAAGGAGTTGGTAGAGATGATGACACAGATTGACGAATTATTGGAGAATGGTTTTATTCGTGCCAGTACGTCACCATGGGGAGCACCCATTCTTTTTGTAGCTAAGAAAGATAGGACAGTGCGCATGTGTATCGACTATAGAGCTTTGAATGCAGTTATGATGAAGAACAAGTACCCTTTGCCATGTATAGACGATCTATTTGATCAACTGAGTGGAGCAAAAGTATTCTCCAAGATTGACTTACGATCGGGCTATCACCAACTGAAGGTTCGGATGGAAGACATTGTGAAGATGACATTTCGATCGAGGTATGGACACTACGAGTTCATGGTCATGCCTTTCGGTTTGACCAACGCTCCGCAGTTTTTATGAATTTAATGAACAAGATCTTTTACCAGTACTTAAAAAAATTTGTAGTCATCTTCATAGATGATATCTTGATTTACCTTAAGAGTCAAGAGGAGCATGAGCAGCATCTACGAATTATTTTAGGAATATTGAGGAATGAGCAACTTTTCGTGAAGCTTAGCAAGTGTGAATTCTTTCTCAAGGAGGTATCATTTCTCGGACACATCGTTACTAGAGATGGCATATCGGTAGATCCAGAGAAGATCACAGCAGTCAAGGCATGACCCGCTCCTACATCAACTTCTGAGGTGAGAAGTTTCCACTACACCATAATAGTCGATTCCTCACGGTTATTACCGTGACAATTATTTTTCGTCACGGTAATAACCGTTACTAGTGAGGCGTGGTTAATATTTAGTCACGGTAATAACCGTGACAAATATTTTTTTTGGTAACGGTTATAACCGTGACAAATATTTATTTTGGTCACGGTTATAACCGTGACAAATATTTGTTTTGGTCACGGTTATAACCGTGACAAATATTTGTTTTGGTAACGGTTATAACCGTGAGAGAAGTTCATTTATGTGACGGTAATAACCGTGACGGATAGGTAAAAATCGTGACTAAATTTAACTTGGTCACGGTAATAACCGTGATAAAAATCTTTTATTTTTGAAAAAAAATAGTTTTTCCTTCATATTACCAGAATGTGAACCACTAAAACTGTAAGCTTTTTTATTTAGACAGTATATTTCATGTTTAATACCAGCATACAATAGATTTTTTAGTAGAGATGAATGATGAACAAAGAAGACGTCAAAGTCCATTGGATGAACAATGTTCTAAAATCATCTCCGATGATGGAGGTTCATTGAAATACAATAGTTCTATGTTAATATTTGTCTCGATCACAATTTAGTATAAATGGGGGGTCCAATAACAATTATACAGAGCAAAGTGATAGGAAAAAAAATGTGAGGACTTGTTCAGCTTCATTCTGAGCTCATACTCGATTTCAGCCCGAGCCATGGCTGGCTCTCCACTACCTTGGCCAAGTTTGCAGGAGAATCCTTCGAAGAGTCTTTCACTTGCTATGGTGCCTTGGCATTGATGCTGGCAATGAAAAGAATGGAATGCTAGTGATGTGACATTAATGACAACATGGTTTTATTTTACCCAACTAGGGTGAGTATCCTTACCGATCCTCTCTTTTCAAGGAACTATTTGAGAGATGCTTTCCTTGCCATGGGAAGATCTGTTATCAAAGAAACACAATAAAATTTAATTCTTAGAAGGCATATGGTAATTAGGCATTTTCACTAATGGTAATTGGGCATTTCCAGCAATATTCAAGATGTCACATGACAAGTACTAAAAAAAAAACTTCTCTAAGATAAATTCAATAGTCGTAAAATGAAACAAATCAAGGCAGGGGCATAATAAACAACTTCTAACTTGAATTCAATATACATCACAAGAACCAGACAGCTCCAAAGTCCAATTGCCAACTTTTAAGAACAGGTATTCATTCTATGACAAAAATATACAAGCTTAAATTATGATATTTGAACCACCCCTCATCACTTGCTTTCTACGCAATTGTTAGCAGTTCTTGTGCATGCATAAAAACAAACCTTTGAGTATTTGGAATAGGAAATAAGCCAATTTACTGATGGGAAATGTTTCCTTTGAGCTAGCTTCTTATCCAGTCCCCAAAAGACCTGTAAAAGAATAATTTAGTAAGAAATATTATATGCGGTGTATAAAACAAAAGCACCATTACCATACTGAAAGTAGCTGTGTAGTGTTAGTTCCATTACCTGAACGATACCAAGGGTTGCAGATGTTACAGGGTCTGAAAAGTCACCTCCCGGAGGAGAAACTGCACCAACAATTGTGACACTGCCAGTACGGTCAGGACTACCTAGGCATTTCACCTTACCTGCACGTTCGTAGAAGGAGGCTAGACGTGCGGCCAGATAAGCAGGATATCCACTATCTGCTGGCATTTCAGCCTGAGAGGATATACATTAATGGTTAACAAAGCAGTTCCATATACATTAATGGTAAGACTAATAACTGTCTTACCACAACCATAAGCTCCAGGTATAGCACAAGTTCCTCCAAGCACGGAAGGGAAAAGGGCATCAAGGACACGCTGAAGTTTTGTTCACATTCAAACAATTAGGAAGGTATTTTCTTCTAAAAGACATCTTGGATAAGCTAATCACTAAGCCTGAGATAAGATTATTTAAAAAAAAAATTAACCTGTCCAGTCAAAAGAGGGGTATCGGCAGCAAGTTTTGAGGCAACAGGTCTTGGCGTACGAACAGGCCATGTCTGCATAAGTCAAGTAAGCTTTGGTATTATCTTCTAGCCAAACAATCATTTGCAACACATCTGCATAAGATAAATTCAACTGATGTTATCATATAAGTAATTTTGGACATCTTAAAGCTTCTGCAGCTTTTTTAGCGAGCCATGCTTCGACCTTATAAGGGGAAAATGAGAAGTTAGAGATACCACACAGCAGGAAGAGGAAATTTTGACATACCAATTTCAGTTCTGGCATATCCTAGTTAAGTTTCAAAGAGTAATAACCCCTGACAGCAGCTCCGTCCTCATGGTTCGGATCCATACCTGAGCTGCTTTCACTTTCCATCATAATAAAAGGCTCTTGATTTACTGTTGCCTCGTCTTTCTTCAAGTCGACATCATTTGTTCCTCTGCTTGTACCTATGACAGTCTTTCGTGATACCTCTGCTATTGCAATAGCATCCTTTGCAGTATCTGTGTCGGCAGCAGCAGCAGCTTGATGCTTCTCCTCTTCAACAGCAGCCCAGACTCTTTCAAGAAATTTATCATCCTCCTCTGGAAGAAAATGCCCTGTAAAATCACCGACTCATATGAGCTTCCGAGAGAGTGGATGCATGTTTTATAGTGCTGTTACACAAGCAAACAGTAGTTTAAAAGATAACACTTCATAGTCTTCATTACAATTAGAGATTTGTAGGACTGAAGGAGAATCATAATAAAAACCACATTTCTAGTGACCGCCTAGATGGGATTGTTGTTCTCTGAGAGACTATCATGACTAGAAATGCTACTGTCAAATCCCTTTGGCATACCATTCCTCACGTAAGTCACTATCTGCCATGTACCTATTCCGTGTTACCACGTTCCTTTCTCACAGGGTTAGGACTACACAAACTAAAATTGAGCCTGTAAAGAAGATATGGTTTTTGCTAATGGTACAGAGGACATGGACATTACCAGAGCTGAATGAAAGAAAGTATTCAAATAGCGACGGAGTCCCTCACAACAACAAAATAGGATAAAGACTTTGTTCTTGACGATAATGATGGTGTACCTTTGTAACAACATAATCAAGCAATAAACATGCAAGGTTAAAGCAACATGTTAGACAGTTGATTTCCTTATTCCTACTGGTTGTGAATGCATATGCTTCTTCTGGCAAGAAGCCCGCCGACAACATTCTGAACAGATTCTTAACCATCCTAAGGATTATGGCTTTGTTTTATGCACTAAATAATGGCACATGAATCTGATATACATAGATATATGCAGCTTACTCGATAAAAATATTAAGAGTACCTACATAGAGAAAATTTTCAAATTAATACAGTTTTGAAAAAATGGTATGAGAACTAATGAACACCATGCCTTGTTTTTTTAACTTCTCAATTCTTATAGAACAAAGCTCCTGCAACTTCTCCACGACCAAGACAAGCTCAAGATGAACATTTAAAAGAAGATAGTCGGAAATGATACAGAATCACCAAAAGCAATGAATCATTTTGTCTGATTTCGATAAGTTATGCCATCAGCATCAGGTAACATAAATAAATAAACCATACATCATCATCATCATCATCCATGCCTTCTCCCATCAGAATGGGGTCAGCTCTGAAGCATGATAAAGCTCCATGAAAGATTTAACAAAGTTTTTTGACCGGTTGTCAACCTAACGTCAACCCTCAATGTTGGTGCCAAATTCCTAGCCAAGGTAACAATGAGCATGAGAAGGTCATCACATAGAACCTAGGCGGCAAGTTGGCGGCTAGGTGGACCTACCTTTTGGATATACACTTTAAGGTCATGCAACCAAGAAGAACCCTCCAAGTTTCCCTAGATTATAAAGTATAGACGAAGAGGTAAGATGATATGATTTGGTATTAGGAATTGCATTAATATCTATGACGCATATAAGCGAAAGAGTGAAGGGATGGCAATCCCTTAAAAAACCATACATGAGTAGTCAAATAAGTGTAACCTTCATTGCATGTTTTATACATTACTGAAAGACAGGGAAAGCACATTTGAATTGGCATCAAACAATAGAAACTGAAAATCTACTAAACAAGACAAGTAGTTGATAGATTTTATAAGAGGGCTATTATCAGATCCCACGAAGGTATATCACTAACAAATTACAGAAACTCATCATCCAGGTTAACAATTGCTATAAGAAAAATATAGTTCATTGCTTAGACATTAGAAACATGAGCTTGTTGGGGAGTAAAAACAAGAGCATTTAGAAACAAAAGGTTGTATTTGTTATTTAACCGTTCAAAACAAATAGATAAAGGGTTGAGATGCCATTGCGTTTTTTTTGCTTACTGGCCATATAGATGGGTTTAGTTCCCCATTAACATCTTATCATATTACCTCTTTACCTAAACCCTTTATTTCGGGAATCTTGGAGAGCTTCTCTAAAAGATACTAGTCATTGAGCACAAAACCCAATGAACTTCTATTGACGGGCATTCATCTTTTGCTACATAGTCAGAGAATAGCAAACTCAATAATTCTTAAACAGCTATTGTAATCATGGGATTGTAACAACACTATATTAAATAGAAAATGCATTCTGCACACACAACAGACACTCTCTCCATTCATATTAGTTATTTGGTCATGGAATACCTTGATATTAAGTTGTAATGGCTATTTTACATACAGTATCAGAGAAAACTCAAATTGAACAGAACCATATGCAGAAACACATGAATAAAAGCATATAGTATGTGTTATGCAGGATCAAGGGAGTATGAGCATGAGTGTGCATGTGCTGCTTCTTTTTTAATTTCACTCAAGCCAAAAAATGAAATGATTGGTAACCTTTCTCATGCTACAACTACTGATTCTACAAGTCAAATCAGATTTTTTTGGGTGAGGACTATGATCGAATATGTAAGAAGCAATAACAAGGAAGAAAAAGAAATGTACATGAGGGAGGGGGACCTGGAATATTGATAGCTCCTCTAGGAACTCACGTAGATGTCTGGCATGGTGGAGAGACCGTGTTCTATCTTGACGAAGGTTGGTCCCAATTTTGTGAATATATTACTCACCTCCGCATCCTCCTCCAGCAGCGAAGCCATGAAAGATGCCTACGGCACGCGGCAGCGCTCTGTGGCCTCTGCAATCTAGCTGAGCAGCGACTCCCTCTCCGATTGCCACCGGGACTCCTCGTGCAGCCTTCGCTGCTCTTCGCGGAGCCACTACTGCTCCTCGGGGAGCTTCCTCTCTCTCCCAGGAAAAGGAAAAAGAGGAGTATGCGAAGATGGAGGATTTGGGAGGAGGAAATCTAGGGTTAGGGTTAGGGATTTGGTGGACGCGAAAGGGACTTAGGGAATGGAGAGGAAGCTCGAGAAAGAGAATGATTGATGATAAGGAGAGGGAAAGATGAAAAAAATATGTGGGAGAAATGGAAAAAAAGGTTCAGTTTGTAACACTGTTCTCCCATCACATGGTGGCCATGTGATTCAATTGTGACCCTATGTTAAACTTTGTAACTGTTTTTACCGTTACAAAAATTATAAAAATAATAAAAATATAAAATTGGAATTATTGTAACAGTTTGTCAACAATTGTAATGGTTAATACCGTTACAAAAGTGTAACGGTAATAACCGTTACTAATTGAAAAAAAAATGTGTTACGAATTGCATGTTTTGGTGTAGTGTTCCTTGGACTTGCGGGTTATTACCGACGGTTCGTAGAATATTTCTCTCGAATAGCTGGGCCTATGACTCAACTCACTTGGAAGGATCAGGAGTTTGTATGGACAGACGAGTGTCAAGCCGCTTTCGACGAGTTGAAGAAGCGCTTGACCACTGTACCTATCTTTACACTACCATCGGGTCCGGGAGGATTTGTGATATACAGTGATGCATTCGAAAAGGGGTTAGGATGCGCATTGATGCAGCATGGTCATGTAGCAGAATATACATCGAGACAATTGAGGGTGCACGAGAAGGATTATCCAACCACAATCTAGAGCTCGCAGCGGTTATTTTTGCTTTGAGGTTATGGAGACACTACTTGTACGGAGAGAAGGTGGATGTCTACACTGATCATAAGAGCCTCAAGTACGTATTCACACAAAAGAGTTGAAGCGGGATGAAGATGTACCGGGACTTACGACAGTATTATTGGTGGCACGGAAAGAAGCGGGAGATAGCTTGTTTCGTGGCCAAGTGTTTGGTGTGTCAACAAGTGAAGGCAGAGCACCAGAGGACAACTGGTTTGTTGCAGCCGCTACCCATTCCCGAGTGGAAGTGAGAGAAAATTATGATGGACTTCGTCACAGAATTTCTTCGGAGTCTTAGTGGACGAGATGCAGTATGGGTGATTGTTGATAGGCTTACCAAGTCAGCCCATTTCTTACCTTTTATAGTGGGACAGTCCACGAAAGTTTTGGCATATATGTATATAAAGAAAATAGTAAAGCTATACGGCGTACCAGTTAGCATCGTGTCGGATCGTGACTCGAGGTTCACCTCGCACTTTTGGAGGAGTATACAACAAAGTTTGGGTACGTATTTAAAGTTTAGCACGGCATACCATCCGCAGATAGACGGCCAGTCAGAGCATACTATTCAGATGCTAAGATATGTTGAGAGCTTGTATGCTCGAATTTGGCAGATCATGGGAGGTCCACCTTCATCTTGTAGAGTTTTTCTACAACAATAGCTATCAAGCAAGCATCCAGATGGCTCCGTTTGAAGCATTGTATGGTAGGAAGTGTCAATCTCTTGTCTGTTGGAGCGACATC
>JANAVB010025423.1:25000-92575 GCA_029216955.1 Iris pallida
TGGTCCTGTATGCCAAGTTTGGTATGATTCTGAGAAGGTTGATAGAAATGCCAATTTGGTAGGCCAGCAATCTGATCCAACGGGCGAAATTGTGCACGGCTCATCGGAATACAAAATTGGACATACCGTTGGGTTCGTCTCCTCAAACCGGATTCGTAGATATATAGTTTGACGACTTTAGAGACCGTAGACATTGGCATACGTTTCGGTGCAAAACGAGTCCAACGGCAGACATCGTTTTGACCCAAAATTATGATTTTGCCCCTGTTCCAAAATTGGAGTTTTGGACAGGCATTTCCTAGATATATATTTTACATTGGGAATGTTCTTGATATTTGTTTCAGCATCCGGAGCCGTTCGTGGACTTTGAGGTTTATTGCTGACGTGACTGATTGCTTGGAGTTGTTATTTTCGTACTGCCAGACAAGATACCTTGCCACCTTCTCTGTGATTTACATATTCTTATTTTAGTTATTTATTTTCAGTATTCTTATTGCTGTTACTATTCTAAAATTGTGCGTCCAAGTCACACTTGGGTGCAAGCGACTCTATCGGTCGTTTTCTTGCTTTTGTTTATTACTCTTGCAAGGACTTCGCCTAGTGACCACCCATTGATAATGAGGTATTGCTATATCTCATACGGCCTTGACACTTGCTTTATCATGTGTTGTGATTCACATGAAGGACACGTACCCACGTAGTCAGCTGTCCACCGATACGTACAGAGCGTACGACGGATAGGAATAACTGCCAATAGAATTGCATACTAGAAGACTTGGCAGTTACTAGTGGCTTTTATTGGTCATGGAGATGACAATACTAGGCATTGGGTGGGAAGAACAATACCTGACGTATAAGCTTCTATTACACTTTCCCTTGTAACCCGGAAGCTCCGCTGGAGAGAGGGGTATGATTATCCACTCAAGTTGGCCACTGACGTTCTTGAACGTTAGGCGCTTGGCCACTGGTGCCCAAGAGGGGACTATACCGGATCCTATATTCAGCCAGGGCTCATGCATCGAAGGATTGTATCTCAACTGCATATTCACAGTAGAATGGTCAGGAACCCTATTACACGCATCCCTTTCTTTCTTATTTATATATCACAGTTTATATGACATGGTATTTTCTTGTATCTTGTTACATCCCGCTGAGGACCTCGTAATATCCTCAGGGTTAGACGAGTTTTTGCAGGAGTACGGAGCGGCACTGGATCCATCCTATATTGATGACGAGACATCTCCTGCTGACCCATAGTCTATTCATTTATTGAGACATTAGTAGATATTTTTACATCTCCTTTTCTTTCTATTTTACGGAGGTTAGACTCCGATCTTGTGAGACTATTTTTTATAGTTGTTTGGAGTGGGTATGTCCACCCGGCTATCTTTTGATACATTCATTTATTATCTAGACGCTATTATCTTCTGTGTTGAGCTGTGATGAGAGTAGATTATATTATTCTGGCCTGTGATTATTTTATATATAGCTTATGTACGCATACGAGGATTCCATATATTGGAGTATTCTTCGTATATGTGCAGCTGGCATGTTCACGTACTTGGTCCTATATATTTTGGTACTTGGGCATTACAATTACTCATTAAAAGAAATATATTAAATAAATAAATAAACAAATACTTACTCCATCAAAAGGCCTAAATGAAAATAAATTGATCCTAATTATTGTCACTCCCATTTTCCGTTATATATATTTTTAGTATACGTATACAAATTTCTGACATTGTCAGGTGACCCGTATTTAGACTTGTCTTGCTTAATCTTGCCTTGGTTTAGTTTTGATTTGGTTCACCTTGGTTCATCATGGCATGTTAACTTGGCTTGGTTTGGTTTGGGTTGGTTTGAGATAAGAAGGATTTGTATAAAAAGCAACTTCTTCTCTCTCTTCTCATTAATTCCATTAACTCTTCTCCTTCTTCTCGATTGCTCCTCCCACCAACCTAAGGAAAGCATACCTTGCTACAGGGAGAACATGATGGATCTCTATTTTTGATGGTTCTATTCTCTCCCTTTCATGATTCTAAGCATCTTTAGAACTTTAGAATTTTGGTTTTGTTGGGTATATTTTTGTAGATCTAAGTTAAATTTTTTTGTTTTCTTGGTTTTGATCACTAAAAACTTGGTATTTCTAAAATCTAATGGTTTCATGTTATGGGAAATTCAATTCTACCCAATTTTGGTTTTTGAATCGCTTGATTTCGACTTGTTTTGAGGAAGTTACGACCATTCTCGTGTGCATGGTCCCCACATATCTTCGGTGCTGTTGGAACGACGAAAAGTGTCCCGTACGCACTTCGTGTGCCGTGCGCCCGTGTGCCGTGCATCCGTGCCCCGCATGTCATTGCCAGTTTTGTCCCCACGTGTAGTGCGTTTCACGCGTCGTGCGCTCGCACGTTTCACGTGTCGCACGCCCGCACATTTTGTTTGTCGTGCGCTCGTGTGCCGTACATCCGCGCCCTGCGCACCGTGCACCCGTGCCCCGTACGTTTTGCATGCTGCGTATTTCTTGTGTCGTACGCCTGCGTGCCGTGCAACTGTGCCCCGCGTGCCGTGCACCCGCACGTCGTATGATTCGTGTGTCGTACACCAGCGCAATCGATTTGTCGTGAACCCGTACGCCGTGCATACGCACCCCGGGCGTTGTGCACCCGCGAGTCGCGTATTGTCACGCCCCAGTACCGAAATACGGAGACGGACTAGGCCAGCTACTCCATATGAGGTACGTAACGTCATACGGCGATCGTGGCTGTCGAGAGACTAGGGGGTACATGCTACAATCAAGTCTCCTATGGTCCCACAGAGTTCTATGTCTCAATCAATCAAGTCACATCAGCAATTAAATAAACATTAAAGATAAAGCAGTAAGGCATCCCCGACGCTTCATTAAAATGGTCATGAGAGACTAGCTTTATAATTTAGCTATCCCAGAGAGTCAGAAGTACAAAATTATACACAGCTGCAGTCTGTTTAATTACAATTATGTACTGACACAAAATATCGAGTAATCCGGCTAACAGGTGCCGGTGGCTAAACGCCGCAAAAGTATAAGCAGGAGTGGTGGAGAAGAAACCCACTCGAGTCCCAGAACCGCCATGCTCCTAGTATGCACCATGGATATCAGGGAGGAAGATCGTGTCCTCCGGCTCTGCTATGAGATCTGGCCAAACAAAACCAGCGGGGTCAGCCCCGAATAGCAAGTACCGCCAAAGGGGCACAAGAGTTAAGATTAAAAACCCAGTTAATAGAATGATTTAAAATAGTAATACTTATGCTACTATTATAGGGTAGCACAACATCCTCGAACCCATATGGCACCCAAACAACCAAACAAGGACAAAAGGTGCCGCATGGAGTCGGGACGTGTCATACTCTATAACTTTCACATAAGTTAAAAGGTATAAACAATAAAATCTCCTGATCGTGACTTCGGTCGATAGCCTATCGCAGCACAATAACCAACCCAACAATCAAACAAGAACATGGGTTGGATCATATACCACGATAGACCATGTTCCTTGGTCATTCACAGAAGTAGCACTTCACAACCATAATAAGTCTTCCGTTCATAACTTCGGTCCACAGCCGGTCATAGCATGATAACCAACCCAACAATCAAACAAGAACATGGGTTGGATCACGTACCATGACAGTCCGCTTCCCTCAG
The DNA here is from genome assembly GCA_029216955.1 of Iris pallida. Taxonomy (NCBI): domain Eukaryota; kingdom Viridiplantae; phylum Streptophyta; class Magnoliopsida; order Asparagales; family Iridaceae; genus Iris; species Iris pallida. The sequence goes on from JANAVB010025423.1 coordinate 28,686, forward strand.
TTATTCACGGAAGGTAATAGGATACATGCAAGTCATTTTCACGGCCAATCAAGTCTACGAGTTTCTAGTGGGACGAGGTTATCCCCGCGTCATGTTATTAGAAAATCCTCAGATCGTATCTTTCCAGCAAGGCTAGCCAACCCAGGGGTTCGCGTAGACAGGTATGATTGAGCACAGGTCCCTCGTAAGGCCACCTTGCTAAAACATATAATATATAGCAGGAATTAATCGAAAACAGTCATCCACTTGTTGCAGATGACACAGTATCCGTGGAGACCAGCCGGCACGTCAAGACAATATCTCAAGGTGGCTGGTGTAACACGATCTCAGGATTTTGCCCTCCCCATGAATCTAGTATGTTTAGTTGCCTAATTTAACCCTAGGTGAAATCTTGGACTCACATGCTGTGGCCTGCATGATTATCCTCCTAAAGTCGTACTTCAGTACGAGTACCCCAACGAGGATCCATGTCAATCAGTATGTCAACATGTACTACCCTCCTTAGTGTAATGCAACATTGTAAATACGCCACGTGGAGTTACGAGTCATTTGTCGAGCATGATCAAGAACTGGGACATTCAGCTACAGGTATCGGATTGGAACACTTTGTTCTTCGGGGTCACATTAGTGCTCATATCATGCTCGGGACAAAAGGCGTAAGGATATAAAATGGGCATATAATATCTGATAAAATATCAAAAGCGTACGCACAAGAGCACGCACGCTCAAGGGGTGAAAAGTCACGCAGGCTCACTCAAGGCAGCGTGCGTGAAAAGTCACGCAGGCTCAAGGGGAGATCTGCGTGAAAAGTCACGCAAGCTCAAGGAGAGAGCTACGTGAAAAGAAATACAGACTCAAGGAGACAGCTGCGTGAAAAGTCACGCAAGCTCAAGAAGAGAGCTGCGTGAAAAGTCACGCAAGCTCAAGGAGAGAGCTGCGTGAAAAGTCACGCAGACTCCAGGAGAGAGCTGCGTGAAAAGTCACGCAAGCTCAAGGAGAGAGCAGCGTGAAAAGTCACGCAAGCTCAAGGAGAGAGTTACGTGAAAAGTCACGCAAGCTCAAGGAGAGAGCCGCGTGAAAAGTCACACAGACTCAAGGAGAGAGCTGCGTGAAAAGTCACGCAAGCTCAAGGAGAGAGCTGCGTAAAAAGTCACGCAAGCTCAAGGAGAGAGCTGCGTGAAAAGTCACGCAAGCTCAAGGAGAGAGCTGCGTGAAAAGTCACGCAGACTCAAGGAGAGAGCTGCATGAAAAGTCACGCAAGCTCAAGGAGAGAGCTGCGTGAAAAGTCACGCAGACTCAAGGAGAGAGCTGCATGAAAAGTCACGCAAGCTCAAGGAGAGAGCTGCGTGAAAAGTCACGCAGACTCAAGAAGAGAGCTGCGTGAAAAGTCACGCAAGCTCAAGGAGAGAGCTGCGTGAAAAGTCACGCAAGCTCAAGGAGAGAGCTGCGTGAAAAGTCACGCAAGCTCAAGGAGAGAGCTGCGTGAAAAGTCATGCAGACTCAAGGAGAGACACGCTTCCAACAGGAAGCATGCTCAAACAGGAGCACACTGCTCACAGTCTTCTCCAAACAGCAAGAACACCATGGCTGAACCCAAGCTTCAAAGCATCATAACTTGGCCATCCGAACTCCAAATCCAGATTTCCAAAGTTCCAACTTGGGTGAAACTGAATGCTCTTCCACATGGAAGCATCAAAAACCCATAAAATTCAACTAAAGTAGATCAAACCATGCAAAATCCGAAAATGATTAAAACTTAGATCTACAAAAATCAAAGCTTCAAAATGGAAATTTCCAAGTTCTAAACTTGTATAGATTGAGGAGAAGAACATGTTTTGGCAAATAGTTTTGTAAGAAATCATTGACAAAATTATGGATCCCTCTATTGAGCAAGTTGGTACTTGCCTTGGTTGGTGGAGGAAATAAATGAGAGGAAGTAAATGAGAGGAGAGAGAAGGAGATGAGTTATTATATAGAATCTTGAACCCATGGGTTCATGATGAACCAAAGGGTTCATGATGAACCATTGGTGAACCAAGAATAGGTTACCCAAATGAGCCAAAACTGTAGGCCCAAATGCAGAAAATAAATTAGAAAATAATATTTTATCGAATATTTTTGGGAAATACATGAAGAAATACTGCATAATAAATATCGTATAAATTCAAGGTAAATATAATTTATCGGTTTACGTATTAAAATACGTATTCCATGATTGGGGAGTGACACGTATATTATGTACCGTGCGCCCATGTGGTGCGCGCCCGCATTCCGTGCATCCGTGTGCCATGGCTAGTTTTGTCCATGCGTGTCGCGCATTTCGCGTGCCGTGCGCTCGTGTATTTTGTTTGCCGTGCACCGCACGTTTCGCGTGCTGTACGCCCGCGTATTTTGTTTGTCGTGCGCCCGCATGCCGTACATTCACGCCCCACGCACCGTGGCTAGTTTTGTCCACATTGGCCACACACCCATGCATTTCATTTGTCGTATGCCCCGCGTTCCGTGCATCCGCCGCCGCGCACCGTGGCCAATTTTGTCTCCGTGCACGCGCGAATGACTGTTTTTGCCTATTTAAGCTATTTTGTAGCTAAAATCTTGTAGAACTTAAAACATGAAAGTTGTAGATCTTCGTCTTGACTTCAAGAATCTTTCTATCTCATTTTAACTGGAGTTCATATGCGATTGATAGTTTCAATCACCCATGGATGTTCTTGACCTTCTTTGCATATTTTTTGTACTTGGCCTAAATTACGACGACCCGACTTGATAATCTAGGGTTAGTAACCTGAACTTGAACATGATAACATAATTTCATCTTGATAATCTTGATAGTAGCCAGTCGGGACACACTTCTAACAAGTATTCTTGATTTGATAAGCAAACCAAATATGACATGTATAACCTTGACTCCTGTTGTGACAGCTATTCCTGTCTTGCTAGTATAACTGTTGTCTTGACTCCGTGGTTGATTTTTCGATTGTGATTGTACAAGCTACCTTTCTTGTCTTACATCATGTCAAGGACATAGATTCCTGGTTACCACGATCAGGATTCATAATGAATCTGACTAGGTTGAACAACTAGATTGATCAAGAAGTTCATTTAGGGAGATTTTCCAGTTAGAGGTGATCCCGTTATCGTGGCCACACCTGTGGACTTGTATCCTGCCATCGAGTAGGGCGCATTTACAGCACACTATTAAGTGTTGTACTTCTTGTATCCTAAGTAATCAAGTACACTAGAAATCTTGATAACCCTTGTTACTTGATAACTCTCGTAACTTCCTGGATATCCTGGATAGTCTGCAGGGCTTGTGACTGCAGGAATGTTTTAACTGCATCTTGTTAGTAGCTAGGCATGTGATAACCCTAGTTAGCTAATGATAGCAAGTCGTAGGACTTGATTGGCCGTGCCTGAATGATTGTCTCATGATTAACATGGGAATTATATTCTACCTCTTATTCTTCCTGATGCAAGCAAGTATTTTTATTTAACTCTTGTCATTATGTTATTATAATTATGTTCTCGTATCAGTTTTTCCTTTACTTTATATGCTGGTTTTAGTTCATAAGTGGAGCCTCCCTTATGGTAATTGCTCTTTCAGGGATCTGACCCAGCTGGTTTTGTATGGCCAGATTTTGGATTGATACCCGAGGATTTTACTGTATTCCAACCAGATGGTGAACACCAGGAGTAGCCGTGGTAACGAGTGAGTTTCTTATTTTGCTTTCTCACTCTACTGTAACTTATTTCTTTGAGGCATTTAGCCACCGAACATGTGTTAGCTCGTGTTGAAACTTTATTTCTATCTGCCTAAGGGCTATAACATGATTGAAAAATTCTAGGGTCGATCTTATATAACTTAACTCTTGCTAGTCTTCACATTTTGTATGACTAGCTTCATGATCACCTGAATATGTAATGTTTGGGATGCCTTACCTTTGTATGTCTGATGATCTAACATCTTGTAACATCTATTTGCTTGTTTGAGATTGAGGTACTAGGCTTGTTCTTGACCATAAGGGATTGATGGATTGTGGATTAACCCTCATGCATCTAGACAGTCGTGACCGTATTACGAAGTGTATTGCACTCTAATGTACATAGCTGGTTGTGTATGTCTCTTGCTCTCTAGTTTTATGGTTCTGGGGTGTGTGGCACATGCAGGTCTTGTAAATCAAGATGTGTGAGGGTTTTACTAGATAGATGTCTCAATAGCATTCGCCCTTAATCTCTACTCGTGCTTTCTAATCTTCCTGATTCTTAACCCGATAATATGCTCTTGTCCTTGATCTATCTTGATCCTTCCTTATTGTTCCCTATATCATTTTTTCAGTGGCATTATTCCTGGTCCTATCGATCAGCCTGGTGAAGCACCTCTTGTAATCCAACAGTATCCTGGGGACCAAACCCAGCACTCTGGGATAGCATCCCGAGTCATGCCTTTCGGGATACAAGAGCCACCAGTATAGCCAGTTCAGCCTGCAGAGCCTGACAATAGAACCCTGATGGGACTCATCTGGGACTTGCTTGTATCACAAGATCGTCAAGGTGATGCTCTACAGCAGATAGTACAAGCAGCTATGGGACAAGTTGGTTATCAGAAAAATACTGCAGCCAACAACTTCAAGCACCTGAACCCTCATTTCTTTGACGAAAGTGAAGATGTTATTACTGTTGATGGTTGGCTCCAAGATATAGAGGTTATTCTAGAGGCATCTAGAATTCCAGTAGAAGAGAAAGTAGCCGTGGTATGACTACAATTGTTGCACTTAGCCTGCAGCTGGTGGACGATGCCGACAGTTAGCTTGGTGATGCCAATCATGTGGGCAGTATTCAGCGAAAGTTTCCCGACAAAGTACTTTGATACAGTAGCTCGCTACGATTCACAAACAAGGTCAAGCAGATGGGAAGGAAAGTCGATGGACATGCGTCCGAGTTTTCAAGACTTAATCGATTTGCTCCCACCTTGGTGGCGACCGAATTGGACCGAGCACAGCAATTTCAGCAGGGACTCCACCTAGAGATTATTCTAGCAGTAGAGCAGTTTGAGTAGGAAACATTTGATACAGTTTTGCGAGAAGCTAGAAGGCAGGAATATACCTCCCAGAGGATCTTACTGGAGGACGAAATAGGCCCCATGGACAATTATCCCAGTCATCAGCACCAGCCCCGGCAACTAGGGCATTGACTATTGGAGCTCTTAGGAGGGCGACACCTGGTTTGTCGGTCCAACACTAAACTCTGACATACCCTCAGCAACAGAAAAAAAAAAATAGTCTTCTGTATTGGGCTGTTCTCATTGTGGGAAGCCTGGGCACGTGATTTTAGAGTATTGCAGAGCACAGGAGCTATTTTTAGCTTGTGGGGCACCGGACCACAGAATCGATTCCTGCCCAAATAGAGTCAGTTCATCTTCATTAACCCTAACTAGTCTATCGGTTAGGGGACCAGCACCAGTGCTACAACAGCAGTAGTACTAGCCTCCGAGGTCGTTGTCGCCTCAGGCTCAAGCATTCCAACAGCATAGGCCACAACAGTATGTTCAGGCCTAAGCCAAAGTTTAGAATAGGTAGAGAGGTCACCAGTAGAGAAGACCAGCACAAAGAGGACAGGGTCAAGCTATAGCTCTGACAGTAGCAGAAGAATTGGCATCAGGTAAGGTGGTGGAAGGTACCATTCCTGTCAACTCTTTTCCAGCAACAATATTATTTGATTCGGGTGCATCACATTCATTTATGTCTGTATGATTCACAACACGAATAAGATTAGAGCCTGAGTCATTATCAGTAAGACAAAATATACTTACTGGTAACGGTCTTGTGAGAGTAGATAGAGTCTATTCCTCGTGTCGAATCATAGTTAGCGGTAGAGAGTTTCTCGCTAGATTGATAGAATTTTTGATAGCCGACTATGATGTGGTCCCAAAAATGGATTGGTTGAAGGACCAGTATGCAAGAATAGACTGCTATATTTGCAGGATTATTTTTTGTGTTTCCGGCGAAGAAGAATTCCCATTTTCTAGAGGCAAAGTAGAGCCTTCTCCACCAATCTTACGGATGGCAGTAGCAGAAGCAATTTAGTTTCCTGGAGTAGTAGAAGAATTTCCTGATGTATTTCTCGAAGAGCTTCCAGGCATGCCGCCGGAGAGAGAGATAGAGTTCACTATTGATTTGATTCTAGGGATAGCACCGGTATCAGAAAGATTCTACAGAATGGCACCATCAGAATTAGAGATCTTGTACAAGATGATTAAAGAACTCAGAACCAAGAAATTTATTCATGCTAGTGGATCACCTTGGGGAGCCCCAATACTTTTTGTAAAGAAGAAGGATGGTAAATCAAGATTATGTGTTGCTTATCATACCTTAAATTCTGTAATAATCAAGAACAGATAACCCTTACCAAGGATAGATGATTTATTCGATCAACTCAATGGGGCAACAGTATTCTTGAAGATTGACTTATGTTCGGGATACCATTAGATTAGAGTCAGAGAACAAGACATCCCGAAGACGGCATTCAGATCAAGATATAGGCATTGAGAGTTTTTCGTTATGCTATTCAGAGCGACCAATGTGCCAACAGTATTTATATATGTCATAAATCACATATTCATGCCCTATTTGAATCAGTTTGTGATAGTGTTTATAGATGACATCTTAGTCTATAGTAAGAGTAAAGCATAGCATGAGCAATATCTTCGGGTAGTCCTTTAGATTATAAGAGAGCACCAGTTGTACGCGAAGTTCAGTAAGCACGAATTTTGGCTTGATCGTATTTTCTACTTAGGTCACATCATCACCAGAGGTGGAGTGGAAGTAGATTACCATAAGATAGTGGCTATAGAGACATGGCCAGTACCTAGCACCGTCGCAGAAGTTTATAGTTTTTTAGGGTTGGCGGGCTATTACCGATGATTTGTATCAGACTTCGCTCGGATTTCAGCACCCTTGACGCAGTTGACACGCAAGAATGTACAGTTTACTTGGAAAGCAGAATGTTATATTTTATTCGAGAAGTTGAAGAAATGATTGATGACGACACCCATTCTCACGCTTCCAGATGGGACTGGAGGATTTTTAGTTTATTGTGACACTTCAGGCAGAGGATTAGGATGTGTCCTAATGCAACATGGCAAGGTAGTAGCTTATGTGTTACGTCAGCTTCGTGGTCACGAGAAGAATTACTCAACACATAATTTAGAATTAGCTGCGTTGGTTTTCGTACTCAAGCTTTAGAGGCATTACTTGTATGGAGATCGGGTAGGAATTTTCATCGACCACAAGAGTCTCAAGTATGTGTTTACCCAGAAGGATATCAACATGTGTTAGAGAAGATGACTGGAGTTACTAGTGGATTATGACATCAATTTGCAGTATCATCCTGGGAAGGCCAACGTAGTTGCAGATACATTGAGTAGAAGAGCAGGACCTTATTTCCTAACAACACAACCCGAGTTATTAGCGGATCATCAGAAGATGGGAATATAGATAGTTCTTCCTACCAACGTGGCATTGATGGCCAGCATGCAAGTTCAGTCCAGCATAGTTGAGAGAATCAAGATAGCTTAATCAACAGATTCCAAGCTTCCACGGCTTAGGGCAGAATGTGAAGTAGGACAAAGAGCAGAGTTATGCATTCACAAAGACTGCACACTCCGATATAAAAGGCATCTTTGTGTACCCAGCGATGACATCAGGCAAGAGATCATGACGGAGGCTCACAGTTCATAGTATTCAATCCATTCCGGTAGTACGAAGATGTATCGTAATATTCGTCAATATTTCTAGTGGAATGGCATGAAGAGGAGGACAGTCTGGTTTGTCTCTCATTGTTTAGTTTACTAGCTAATCAAAGCTGAACATAAGAGACCAACTGGACTTCTTCAACCTTTACCGATCCCAGAATAAAAATGGGAACACATTACCATAGATTTTGTGACTGGATTACCTAAATCCCCAGTCGGAAGAGATGATATACGGGTTATAGTTGACCGATTCACAAAAGTAGCTCATTTTCTTCTTTTTAGAATTGGTCAGTCAGCAGATCAGCTTGCAAAGATGTACCTCAGATAGATAGTCAGATTACATGGAGTGTCAGTCAATATCGTATTCGACAGAGATTCGAGATTTACATCGCACTTTTGGCGGAGCTTCAAGAGAGTTTGGGGACTCGTCTCAAGTTTAGTTCAGCTTATCATCCACAGACAGATGGTCAGGCAGAACGCACCATTCAAACTCTTGAGGTTATGTTACGATCCTATATAATTGACTTCGATGGTTCGTGGAAAGATCACCTACACCTAGTGGAGTTCTCCTATAATAATAGTTTCTAGGCCAGTATCTAGATGGCACCATTTGAGGCACTATATGGCAAAAAATGCAGATCACCTTTAGCCTGGGATAATGTAGGCGAGAGGCATATGCTTGGTCCGAAAATGGTTATCCATACTATAGAGGTGGTCAGACAAGTTATAGATCATCTTCGAGTTGCCCAAGATCGTCAGCGCCATTGAGTCGATTCTTATCGGCATTCTCTTGATTTTTCTATCGACGACCATATATTCCTTAGGATGTTGTCTACCCGTGGCGTTATTCGATTCGTCGTACGGGAAAAGCTTAGTCCTAGGTATATAGGGCCATTTGATATTTTTGAGTGAGTAGGTGACGTTTCCTATCGTCTCGCTCTTCCACCGTCGTTACATGAAGTACATAACGTATTCTATGTATCCCAATTATGTTAGTATATTTCGGACCCGAGCCATATCCTTGATCATTCAGAATTAGTGGTTGGTGCCAACCTTTCATATAAGGAAAGGCCCGTATCCATATTGGACCGAAAAGAGAAGGTACTCAAGAACACGACTATTAGTTTAGTCTGTGTTGCTTGTGATTATCACTCTTAGTATGAGTTAACCTAGGAACATAAGGATGATATCCGATCCTAATATCCACACCTGTTTGACTCGTAATGTATAATATCTTTCTTATGCCTTATGCCCTAAATTTCTTACTTGCATGAATCATTGCTTGATTGACTGCTAGACATAGATTACCTGTAGATAGTATAGCTTGTCCCGACACCTCTAGCCTCTTGATTAAATTCCGAGTACGGAATTTTTCTAAGGTGGGTAGAGTTGTCACTTCCATTTTCTGTTATACGTATTTTCAGTATACATGTATGAATTTCTGACATTGTCAGGTGACCCGTATTTAGATTTGTCTTGCTTAATCTTGGCTTGGCTTAGTTTTGGTTTGGTTCACCTTGGTTCATCATGGCATGTTAACTTGGCTTGGTTTGGTTTGGGTTGGTTTGAGATGAGAATGATTGATATATAAACCAACTTATTCTCTCTCTCTTTTCATTAATTCCATTAACTCAATGATTGATATATAAACCAACTTATTCTCTCTCTCTCTTTTCATTAATTCTATTAACTCTTCTCCTCCTTCGCCATTACTCCTCCAACCAACCTAAGGCAAGTATACCTTGGCCCATGGAGAACATGATGGATCTCCATTTTTTATTGTTCTATTCTCTCTCTTGTATGATTCTAAGCATCTTTAGAACTTGGAATTTTTGGTTTTGTTGGGTATACTTTTGTAGATCTAAGTTTTAAGTTTTTCTTATTTTCTTAGTTTTGATCTTTAGAACCTTGGTATTTCCAAAATCTAATGGTTCCATGTTGTGGAAAATTCAATTCTACCCAATTTTGGTTTTTGAATCGCTTAATTTTGACTTGTTTTGAGGAAGTTACGATCGTTCTCATGTTCATGGTCCCTACATATCTTTGGTGATATCGGGACGATGAACAGTATTGCAGGCGCGCTTCGCATGCTGCGTGTAAACCCCTAATTTATTAATTTATTTAATATTAATTTTTTGAAATTTTTGCTAAAATACATGTATGCATAATATTAGAAGTGTAATGTATAGTATGGGTGTAAGTTTACATGATATATTTATATATATGAATATATGTATATATGTATGTGTGTATGTGTTGATTTACTAAGGTGTATATATTTATATATACATATATATATGGAAATATATGTGCATATAAATATATCTAATTATTGAATTATTGAAAAGAGTTTTTTTAATTAGAAATAATAAATAAAATATAATTTAGATATTTCAATAGAGTAATAATAGAAAAATAGAAACTAGGTTTAAAAAATTCTAAAAAAATAGAATTTTTAATAAATAAAAAGAAATGAAATGAAAAAGAAAAGAAATGAAAAAGAAATGAAAAAGAAAGAAATGAAAAAGAATAAGAAAAGGAAAAGAAAAGAAAAGAGAAAAGAGAAAAGAGAAAAAAAAGAAAAAAAAACAACCCACCCACTTAAAGTGGGCGGGCCCTCCCCTCTCCATTTCCTAGCTGCTAGCAGCCAACGTGAGCACCAACCCGTGAGCACCATGGGTGCACATAAGAGCATTATTACTAATCCTAGTATTACTAGGTTTTGCCCCAACTTGCTATATATATAACTTCCTCCACAGACCTCAAAACTCTAGACTTCCAAAACTAAAATTGCGGCAGAATATACCCTCTTCGCCAACGAGTTCGTTTCACCAGCGACAGAGTTGTGTGCGCGACGAACGGAGCATCGGAAGTCAGCCCCTCGTCATCCACGGAGTAGTTTTTCCACTCAAGGTACCCTACTTCCCGTTGACATAACTTTTTACTCGTAGCACCGATTTTTGATCCGTAAGATTTTCTGGAAAGTAAACTTAACCCTCTTCGAGATCCTCCAGGTGGATTTCGGAACAACCCATTGGCTTGCTCGAAAAATCAAGACGAAGTTGAAGAAAAACATGTTTTCTGTAATACTAAAAACTGTTTTATAACGACAACTTGTCGACCAATTTTCTTACTGTACATTAAACATTTGTAGAAACTAATCAAAAACAGTAGAAGACAACATAAGCAAGATCGCAATGCACCTTCTGGATCATCATTTTGATTAACGTGTAAAGAGTAAATTGATGTTGAAGTTGGAGGAAAAACTGTTTTAAACTTATATAAAATTCTAAAATTTTCTCGATACGACGTGCGCCCCGACGAACCGGGTGACGTGGTCATGCGTTATACGCATCGAAAGGCACATATGGACGTTGCTGAAGTGTGGGAACTGACGGAACTCAGTTTCGTCGCATGTGCGCGACGAAATTATTCCGTATCCGTCAAGATACCCCCGTGTCACCAATTTGCAAACTTGACCCTAACTTCGTGTACAGTCGTTAGATCGAGACGAAACTTGTGCCGACATGTTCGAATCAAAATTCTGGTCCTATGTGCCAAGTTTGGTTCGATTCTGAGAAGGTCGATCGGAACCCCTTTTTTGGCGGACCCGTGACCCACTCAAACGGGCGATTTTGTACGCGGCTCATCAGAATCGAAAACTGGACATACCGTTGAGTTTCTCTCCTCAAACTGAATCTGTAGACATATAGTTTGACGACTTTAGAGACCATAGACTTTGGCATGCATTTCGGTGCAAAGCAAGTCCAACGGTAGACATCGTTTTGTCCCAAAATTACGATTTTGCCCCTGTTCCAGAATTAGACCTTTGGACATGCGTTTCCTTGGTATATCTTATACATCGAGTACGTTTTTGATGTTTGTTTCAGCGTCCGGAGTTGTTTGGAGATTGTGACGTTTTTTGGCTGACATTATGATTTTCTGGACTTGCCACTTTACACCATCAAGCAAGATACCTTGCCGCCTTACTCTATGATTAATTTACTTTATTTTCAGTTATTTATTTTTAGTTTCATATATTTGTTCTATATTGTTGTGCGTCCAAGTCACACTTGGGTGCAAGCGATTATATCGGTCGTTCTAATTGCTTTTAAATTATTTTGCATTAACTTAGCTTAGTGACCACCCATTGGATAATGAGGTATTGGTATATCTCATGCGGCCTTGACACATATTTTACAACGTATTGTGAGTCACATATAGGACACGTACTCGCGTAGTCGGCTGGCCACCGATACGTATGAGGCGTGCGACGGTTATGAGTAATTGCCAATAGAATTGCATGCGAGTGGTCTTGGAAGTTACTAGAGGTTCATATGAGTCATGGATGTGACTCCAATCGGCATTGGAAGGGAAGAACTGTTCCTTGATGTATGGGCCACATTTATATACTGCTATTGTACTTGAAGCTCCGTTGGAGACGCAGGTTCACCCTATTATACTGATTCCCTCTGACGTTCATGGAACGTCATGGACGTTTTCTTACTGATTCCCTCTGACGTTCGCTGAACGTTATGGACGGACTATACTGATTCCCGATGAGAGGGATGATGCCACTGCTATACAGCCCGAGTGCCCATATGCGGAGGATTGTTCTTTATTGCATATTCACTATAGTACGGTTAGGTACCATATTGCATGCATCCCTTATTTTCTATTATATATCACAGTTTATATGGCATGGTATTTTCTTGTATCTGGTTACGTCCCTCTGAGGACCTGGTTATCTCTCCAGGATTAGACGATTTCCCACAGGAGTACGGAGCGGCATTGGATCCATCTTTTGTGGGCGACGAGGCATTTTTCTTTGACATTTAGCTCTATTCTTATCTTAGAGGATTATTAAGACTATGTAGTGGACATCTTATGTTCTTTCATTTACTTTCTATTTTGCGGAGGTTGGACTTCGATCTTTGTGACTATTTTTCATAGGTGTTTGGAGTTGGTATGTCCACCCGGCTATCTTTTGATGTATTATTTATTGGACACTCGTTTCTTCTGTGTTGAGCTGTGATGAGATTAGATACTTATATTCTGGCCTGTGATTTTATTATATATATACAGCTTATGTACGTATACGAGGATTTCATATATTGAAGTATTCTTCATATATGTACAGTTGGCATGTTGCGTACTTGGTCCTAAGTATTTTGGGACTGGAGCGTTACATGTTTTTGTGGTGGCCCATGCAGGTCAACGAAAATATTGTTGGGTTACACAACTGTGCCCAACAAGGCTTCATATAGGAATAGGAATAGTATCTCATCCAGAACTACTACTTCCCTTGACTTCCAATCTTTTCAAATTCCTTTGATTACTTGAATTAACTCATATCTAACTTCTCCTATTATCGTCCTATTCTTCCTCGTGCCATCAATATGAATCTAAGAAGCGGACGTACTTCTGCCTTGGCCCTCACATCTGGTGAAGAGGCTACTCCGGAGGAACATAATCCTCTAATGACTCCAGTGACACCATACCAGCCCAGACAGTCACAGCCTACTACGATACCGACAACGGTACATCCAGAGATTACAGCACCCTCAGTCAGCCCGGCTGGGTAGACCACTACTGTGCCATCAGAAAGGAATGTACTACTGCCTCTACCACCACCCTTCCTTCAGCAGTTTTCACCACAGTCGGGACCTTAGATGCCTCTACCACCGACTGATGAGAGCCCTATTTCCTAGTTTATGTACGCCATAATGCAAACTCAGTGGCAGCAAACTGAGCTGATGAGACAGACAATGATGGAATCATTGGCTAGACCTCCACCACCACCTCCAGTACCAGTACCAGTACCGGCTCTGTATCCTAATGAAGGCACTATCAAGAATTTTATGGATATGAACCCCAAGGCCTTTAGAGGAACGGAGAAGCCACTAGAGGTGTCACATTGGCTTATTAGTACAGAGAAGCTACTGAAGGCATCCCAGTTGCCAGCTCGAGATTAGATGACAGCAGTGGACCTACTTTTAGAAGATAATGCTTACCACTGGTGGAAGGCGTAAGAGAGACGACTAGGTACTGGAATCACCTGGAAGCAGTTCTATGATGTATTTTATGAGAGGTTCTTCCCTATTCATGTTCGAAATAGTCTCTACGATCAGTTCCTTCTTCTGAAGCAAGGGAATATGAAAGTTGATGAGTATGACTCAGAGTTCAATCGCCAGAGTAGATTTGGTGCGGGATTGATTCCGACAAAGTTAGAAAAGGCGAGAAGATTTCACCCGGGGCTTGCACCAGAGCTCAAGTCTTATATGACTACCCAGTCTCGAGTCTTCCATTCAGCTGTCTTGGAAGAAGCTCATGCCCAGGAGATTCTTCGTAAGGACCAGCAGCAGACATCGAGAGGCCATACACTAGCAGTCGTACCGGCTAGAGCTACACAGGATGGACCTATCAGGAGGCTCACAGGACAGTACCAGCAGAGGCCTACACCATATCAGAAGCCCGTTTGCTATTACTATGGGAAGGAAGGACATGTCCAGAGAGACTGTCGGATCCGTCATTGATGGTGCTTGAGGTGTGGATCCAGCCGACATATGGTCAAGGATTGTCCAGAGCAGCAGGCGATAATATATGCTCGACAGACCCCGAGGCCGACAGCTCCTACACTCCCAGCACCCCGACCAGGACAACAGGTGTCTGGGCTTATAGCACCAACAATAGGAGCTCCTCGCCCACCATTACCACCCCAGCCAGAGCAGCACGACAGGACTAGAGTTCAGGACCCCGGCCAGAATTATGGGCATGCTTTCTCGTTAGAAGTGGAGAATGTGGAAACAGAAGAAGAAGTCGTAGCAGGTATGATTTTTTAATTTTTATACTCCCTGTTATCATATCCATGCATCATAAGTTTAGCCCAGGCCAAAGAAAATCAGACAGTAGGACGATTGTATAAGAACGAACACTGGACACGGCTTAGATTATTAAACCTCGAACTACTCGTGTTTTCATTCAATCATAAATCTTGTGTACTAATATTTGGACAAGTCTGACTAAACATCGCTATTATAGCCTAGATTTTACAAGCTTCTACTTATCGAGCTTGTTTATGACATGTGTACATTGGGGACGCCCACTAACATATTGTCTAATCAGAATCAGTGTATAATGGTCTGATCAACCTTCGTACAGTTGGTTCGTTTTTATTTGCTTATCCTACGTAGATTGAGATATAGATGGCTCTAGGATCTCATCCGCAACTGCCTTCACAACTCTATTTGAAATACCTCTAGAATCCTATATTCGTATTCAATCCTCTCTCCTGGAACACTTATTGTTTTCGCCTTTACAGATTTTGGAAAGTTAGATGCTCGTATTGAGGGAAGATAGACCCGTAATATCCTTCTCAGTTTATCATACCATCTATAGGCATGAAAGATATATTCATACAATCATTGACATCTATTGGAATCAAAGTACGGTCTTCAAAACTTGACTCATATCTATCACATCTCGTATCCTAGTACATCATGTAATATTCTTCCATAAATTGAGGTATGACCTTCCAACTCGAACCTTTCTAGCTCCACTAAACCATAGAGAGGTGTCTTTGTTAACTTCTAGAAATGAATTACTGTAGGATATAGATCGTAGTGCCCTAGTAGAATTTAGAATGTACTAGGATTGCCTATTGATTAGAATAAGTGGTTTCTGTAATTAGTGCCTCATGAACTCCCACTTTCTATTTAGAACATTTTTTGGTCCTCGACCATGGTATTTAGATTCGGAGCACAAGACCAGCTGCTACCTTCCAACAAATTCCATCTGCAAGACCTATACGAGTCCACCTTCATATAGACATATTATGTCCCACTAAAACACGTTTCCTTGTACTCTATTTTCATGATACATTTTTTTAAGCAAAAAGGGCTAATTATAAACCTTACCGTAATACCGACGAACCTTTCGGCTTCAATTTGAGAACAAAACTCAACTCAAAACTTTCGACCCGATATATGGTTGTGATCTACTCGAAGCCCAATATACACCTGCCCTAGTGTGATACTCAATTGAGACCCTATCTGCCACTTGTACACAAAGCCATGGGGCATATTTTTTACTTACGGCACCTATCTAACCAATTCGATTCGGAACTAGCCCAACCTCTCAAGTTAGGACTTGTTCTAGACTACCATAGCCTAGCAGAGATGGTATAAGTTGATCTTACGAGATATTGCCCCACCTATATAGTTTAAATTCGAGATGGATTCATTCAATATGAAACCCCTGAACCTTTTAGCCCCTCTCAGAAGGCTCGTAACGACATTTATCACGGATAGCCAATTTCTATAAGTGGGTTAGAGCCTTGAACCAAGAACACTTACCCTATAGAAATTAAGCCAATAAGGTTCTTTGTACAACTACCCTCATTTGTTCGAAAACCAAGGGACGACTTTCATGCGTTAGCCCCTTAAAAATTTTGCATTTGCATTAGACCCCCTTACCGTAGTTTTAATTTCGAGGACAAAATTTCTTTAAGTTGGGTAGGATTAAACCCCTAATTTATTAATTTATTTAATATTAATTTTGTGAAATTTTTGCTAAAATACATGTATGCATAATATTAGGAGTGTAATGTATAGTATGGGTGTAAGTTTACATGATATATTTATATATATGAATATATGTATATATGTATGTGTGTATGTGTTGATTTACTAAGGTGTATATATTCATATATATATATATATGTGGAATATATGTGCATATAAATATATCTAATTATTGAATTATTGAAAAGAGTTTTTTTAATTAGAAATAATAAATAAAATAGAATTTAGATATTTAAATAGAGTAATAATAGAAAAATAGAAACTAGGTTTAAAAAAATTTCTAAAAAAAGAATTTTTAATAAAGAAAAAGAAATGAAATGAAAAAGAAAAGAAATGAAAAAGAAAGAAATGTAAAAGAATAAGAAAAGGAAAAGAAAAGAAAAAGAAAAAGAAAGGAGGAAAAAAATAATAATAAAAAAACAACCCACCCACTTAAAGTGGGCGGGCCCTCCCCTTTCCATTTCCTAGCTGCTAGCAGCCAACGTGAGCACCAACCCGTAAGCACCATGGGTGCACATAAGAGCATTATTACTAATCCTAGTATTACTAGGTTTTGCCCCAACTTGCTATATATATAACTTCCTCCACAGACCTCAAAACCCTAGACTTCCAAAACGAAAATTACGGCAGAACATACCCTCTTCGCCTACGAATTCGTTCACTAGCGACGGAGTTGTGTGCGCGATGAACGGAGCATCGGAAGTCAGCCCCTCGTCATCCATGGAGCAGTTTTCTCACTCAAGGTACCCTACTTCCCGATGACGTAACTTTTACTCGTAGCACCGATTTTCGATCCGTAAGATTTTTTGGAAAGTAGACTTGACCCTCTTCGAGATCCTCTAGGTGGATTTCGAAACAACCCATTGACTTGCTCAAAAAATCGAGACGAAGTTGAAAAAAACCTGTTTTCTGTAACACTAAAAATTATTTTATAACGACAACTTCTCGGCCAATTTTCTTCCTGTGCATTAAAGATTTGTAGAAACTAATCAAAAACAATAGAAGACAACATAACCAAGATCGCAACGCATCTTCTGGATCGTTGTTTTGATTAACGTGTAAAGAGTAAATTGATATTGAAGTTGGAGAAAAAAATGTTTTAAACTTATATAAAATTCTGAAATTTTCTCGATACGGCGTGCGCCCCGACGAACCGGGCGACGTGGTCTCACGTTATACGCATCGAAAGGCACGTATGGACATTGCTCACGTGTGGGATTGACGGAACTCAGTTTTGTCGCATGTACACGACGAAATCACTCTGTATCCGTCAAGATACCCCCGTATCGCCAATTTGCAAACTTGATCCTAACTTCGTGTACAGTCATCAGATCGAGACGAAACTTGCGCCAACAGGTTCGAATCGATATTATAGTCCCGTGCTATAGAAGCATGGAAAATATTGCTTTTAGTCCCACATTGGAAAGGAGAAGAAGAAAGGGCTTACTCCATTCTATAAATAGAGCCCCCTTACCTCCTTTGAAAAGGGCACCAACTTCTCTTCCCTCCTTCCAAACTTGGACTCTTCCTATTACGCACCTTCGGGTGCTAAGTAGAAGAAGTCTAGGGCAGCGCGGGCTCATCGGGCTCAGTCAGCTGTCCCAACCTCTAACCATCAAGAGCGTCCCGCTAAGCGGGCCTCTGATGGAAAGTTGTACAGAGCCGCCTGTGTCCAGCCCCCGGCGACAAACGGACAGAGTGGTTCTCAAGAGTCTCCCAACAAAGATCGAGGGCAAGTGTTTCTATTAGCCCCCACATCAGGGAGAAAACATGATACCTACGCACTCGTGTGTTCGGGATACCCGGGCCCACAAAGCGAATGCACGGACAGATCGAGACATTCCTCATGCGAGTCATGAGACGTCCTTCATGCGGCTCGGTCATGAGACATTCCTCATGCGGCTCGGTCATGAGACGTCCTTTATGCGGCTCGGTCATGAGACATTCCTCATGCGGCTCGGTCATGAGACGTCCTTCATGCGGCTCGGTCATGAGACATTCCTCATGCGGCTCGGTCATGAGACGTCCTTCATACGGCTCGGTCATGAGACATTCTTCATGCGGCACAGAACCCAGGAAGCTTCATGCGACTCAAAATCAGACGAGCTTCATGCGGCTCAAGAGTATCATGCGGCTCAAAAGTCACCAACATGGACATGCGGCTCAACGCACATAGGCAGCTCGAGTAAACTCCATACGGCCCAGAGAGAGAGGCCACGTGGTCTTCAAAAACAGCTGTGCCCAACGTGTGGACGCATTTAATGCTCTGACGGCTGACAGACCTGACAAGTGACAGACCTGACATAAAGTTGTCATAACGACTGACACGAAAAGCAGTACTTCGGGAATAAGGAAAATCTTCAAAGTGGCACTGTCTACCAAAGTTTTGAGGCAAGCTTATGCGACCAAGAATAAACGAGTTCCTGCGGCTCAATACAACGCTAGCTTATGCGGCTCGTAGAGATTATGCACATGCGGCTCATTGAGAGTTCATCCCCTGCGGCTCAATAAAGCACTGCCCTATGCGGCTCACGAAGAGTATCTCCCTGCGGTTCAAGTGTTGCCCATCCTATGCGGCTCCGGCAGTATCCACAATCAAAACACGTGGCATCGGATCAATCAAGGATTTAACCGAATCCCAACAAGAATATTTGACATCATCATAATTACTAAGATCAGGGCATATCATTTATTATCAAGCTAATGGGACACGTGGCGAGCAATCAGACATTGGCATAATCAATCACGAGGATTTAAAGCAGCTAGCATTTATTGCTCATGAGATACGATGCTATCCGCATTAATGGCCGAGATTCACTATAATCAGGATCAAGGGTTTAGATAGAATGAAGGAGCGCCGACATTCCAAACAGATAATCATTAGCAAACCCTAATGATCACCCCCCACTCTTATAAATAGCCAGCATCATTTCCTTGTAAAAAAAAGGAGAGGTGGGCAACAAAAAGAATAAAAAAAAGAAGAAGAGAGAGATATACACAGAGAGAGCTCCCCCTTTTCTTGATAATCACAGAGAGAGAGAAGCCAGGAGAGCAACCCGAGGAGAGTAAGAAGAGCCTTTCTTCGTCAATGCCGAGCAGATCTTCCCCGAGCCAAGGCTGCATACCGATCGTCCAAGGAGTAAGGCAGAGCGGCCGTCGCTTTCCCGAGCCTCTATCGTCACCCCCCAGAATCAAAAATAAACAATCGTACTTAGTCTGCTGTACCTAGGTTTTCGTCCCTAGGCTTTCTTTGTACGAGCGAGTTTGTATTGTGAGTCTAAGTTCAGTCCTCCGATAATTATTCTATTCTTTTACAATCAATGGCAAACACGATGGCGACTCTGCTGGGGACTAACTTCTCCACGGCTGAGGAGTTGGTGACGCAATCGGATGCAGCCAAACTTGGCTCCACACAACAGAAGATGGTCGTCCGCTTCGACCAACAGGCGTTCGAAGAGATGCTCTCTGAAGGCAGCGCTGGCCCGGTCCAGAAATGCACCCGCACCACGAAGGCTCGCAAAGAGTGGAGGCCAAAGTCATTTGCTCCTCCCCAAGCCCTCGATGGGATACCCTCTGTCGCTCAAGACGGCGAGAACGACTCTCCTGCGGCCCCACTTCAGATCGCATACACCTCTGCTGTCCCCAAGTCCGGCAGAAGAAAACACTATGATGCTGGACTTGCAGGGGCAAAGAGGGTCTCTGTTCAACCTGAACCGCAGAGGGGTATTAGCCGCAGAAAGAAAATCCATGCGGCCACAACCGTCAACCATATGAAGAAAACTCATGCGGCCACTTCTGTCAGCCGCATAACTTATGCAGCTACAGTTTCCAACCGCATGGATGAGATTCATGCGGCTAGTAAAGTCAACCGCTTGCAGAAAACCCATGCGGCCACAGATGCCAACCGCATGCGGACAGCCTGCACGGCCGTGACTCCTAACCGCATAAGAACTCGTCCCACAACAGAAGACAGTCGCATGCAGATAGCCTGCACGGCACGCAACGCTAGCCGCATAGCGTCTCTACCACACTTCTCTCGATCAGTTTTCGACCGACTCTCATGCGGTCCTAACTCTGATCACTTTCTGGGTGAAAATCCAGACTCTGTGATACCTAATGTGGACTCTTCCTATTACGCACCCACAAGTGCTAAAAAGAAAAAGTCTAGGGCAGCGTGGGCTCATCAAGTCCAGACAGCTGCCCCAACCTCTGACTATCGGGGCGTCCCGCTGAGTATCACGTGGGCCTCTGACGGAAAGTTGTATAAAACCACTCGAGTCCAGCCCCCGGCGGCAAACGGACAAAGTGGTTCCTCTGACCTGCGTGAAGCTATCCTCCACAAATGCAAGGAAAGAGAAGGAGCCTCAGCGTGCAGAGAGTCCTCACAGGGACGTCACTGCACCCAGATTATCGTCAACTGCTGTTGCAACAACACGGCAGTAACGGAAGACCGGCCATCCGTCTTCTAAAGATTACAACATCCGAGCTCGGAAGACGAGGCACCTCCCGTTGCCTCCTGCAATTCCGCGCGAAAAGTCCCCGTTGAGGGGAGAGGGAAGAAGACAAGCATCTCCAGCCCAAAGGTGTCAACTATTGCAGCTAAGAAGCCGTCGTCTAAAGGATTATCCTCTACTGGAGTATTCCAACACACCCGTTCAAAGACGAAAACTGCTGCAGTAGGAAGTTCGCCGTCTACGTCATTGGGGGTCGTCGGAACTGGGGGTAGCACTCCTCCAAACCTCCACGACAACCCGACATTCCAAGAAGACGGACTGGAGGAAGCAAATCCTCCGACGGATACAACAGATACCGACGTCCCCGATGACGTCCTAAACGAAGCAAGCTCTGAAGCTGGGGGTACTGTTCCTTCCGAGTCCGAACCTGAAGAGAACATCCCCACATATCCTGATGATTTCTCGATGCATGAGTATGACTCGGAGGGCATGTCCGCTACCTCTCCTTCTGTCACTCCTCACGTGAGGATGGTATTCATGACGGACAACAGCCAAGGTAGTTCCGACGATCACCAACGTATCGACACTTTGGAGGCCATACTGCACGCCTTGGTCAAGTCTGTAGACGAGATCAAAGCAGCGCTTCCTACTCTGCAGGGAGTGACACCTGGTCAGACAAGCACGGGTCCCGCGAATAACATAGATTCAAATTCAGTGGCACCAAACCCGGGCAATAATGCTCCCGAGATAACGGCCCCTACCACGACAGATGAGGCCCGAGAAGTAAGGAGAGAGGTTCAGGAGCTTCGAGCGATGTTCCACGCCCGAGAAAATTCTCAAGACCTCAGAATACGGCAACCATACCCTGCTGAATGGAGGGATGTGCCCTTTCCCCCAAGATATAAGCCGTTCAATATCAACCCATATGATGGTAAGACTTCAGCAAGCCGGTACATCACTTACTTTGAGGTCACTACCGACCATCTGCCCCATGATGACGCCATCCTCATACGGTTATTCATTGGAGCACTGGAAGGAGTCGCCTTCGATTGGTACCGCAACCTGCCAGATAATTGCATCCACTCCTTCACTGGCTTCAAGCGCTTGTTCTTGGAGAGGTTCTATGAGGTAGGACAGGACGTCACGATGTCTACCCTCATGGATGTCGTCCAAGGAGAGAAAGAGCTGACAAGGAATTATATTGAGCGGTTTCGTCAAACCGCAATGAAGTTACCATCTGGCAACCCGGACTCTTCCTTGATTGAAATTTGCCAAAAGAGACTACTCCCAACAATTAGTCTCTGGATGGGCGAAAGTCAATTCAAGGACTGGAAGGCCTTTATCATCAGCGCTACAAGTGCCGAGGAACGATTGAAGAAAGCTCGCCAACTGGGGTTGCATATCTCAGAGGGAGAGAACAAGGGGAAGCGTCCCAACGCCAGCAACGACAATGGGGGTAGCCCCTCCAACAACCGGGACAACAAAGGCAAGCAGGCCATGGTGACCGATACAGCTCAGAAGCCCGAGCCACAGCCAGCAGACAAACAATGGCCTCAAATCACTTATTCTTTCGAAGACGGCCACGTCAAGCCTATCTTGGACATGCTTATACAAGGAGATAGAATTCAGCTTCCCCCACCAAGGTGGGAACCTCGGCCGACTGATTTGGAAAATCCGAAGTTCTGCCATTACCACCGCTACGTCCACCATGCTACACACGACTGCTACCAACTGAAACGGTATATCCAGAACCTCATCGATTCGAACGCTCTGGCTATCGACTTCGAGGAGGTAACCGTAGCATCCAACATGGTGTCCGTATAATTCGACAATTTCCCTCCAACAGAGACTCAAGACGGGGTTATACCCATCCCTCTGGCAACAATGGAGATTGCTAATCTGCCGCCTGCTCGCGATCAAGCCGCTGGTCTAGTACCCCTCACCACATCACGAGGGGAAATCATGTGGGTCCATCCGGACCTAGTCCACGAGGTAACTCAGCCCTCTCCACCTTCTAAAAGGAAAAGTGAAAAAGTCAGATCCTGCCGCACTGCCTCGGGAAAGAAGAGGAAGTCTCGGCCGTCACTACTCGATCAGGAACACAAGCCCAACCGGTGACCGAAAGCGCGACTGATGATCATCCGCCCACTACCAATGATGCTCCGGGACCGGCTCAGCCTTCGACGACCGACAAGCCTAGGCCGAAGGAGACTCGCTTCGACAAGTCCCTCCGGAAGGAGACACCTCAGGGGCTGGAGAGGCCCTACAACTTCGACATCTTAGCGCAATTAGCTAACACCCCGGCCAAATTATCTTTATATGAACTCCTCAGGCTCTCAAAGGATGTCCACACGGCTTTAAGTGAGGCGCTCCAAAATGTCGATGCATACTTGGCTCAGGTCAACCTCATGGGAGATAACCAACCTACAGAGCTCCAATATAGTGCGTGTACGGGAGCAATGCCCAATATCGTCTTCTCTCCGCAAGATATGCTCATCAAAACTAACCTGCATGATCGCCCGCTATACTACACTGGATACATCGACGATGTAAAGGTGGACCGAATGCACATTGATCCTGGGTCCTCTATAAGCATCATTCCGAAGGGCCTGCTACATCATCTTCGCATTCCGATGCATCGCCTGACACCTACAAGCACCGCCATTAGCGGTTTCAATTCGGGCAGGAGCTACCCAATAGGGAAGATCCGTTTGAAGTGTCAGATCGGCGATCTCCAATCAGAAGTCACCTGTTATGTCATAGATGCCGACACTTCTTACAATATCCTTCTGGGGCGGCCTTGGATACACGATTACATGATCGTGCCTTCTACGCTACACCAGTGCTTCAAATATGTCGATAAGCACGGCTTCGTGAGGACAGAGTTTGCCGATATCGACCCCTTCAAGGTGGTCGAATCTTATTACTCAGACTCCTGTCTGTACGAAAAATCAAAGAAGCATCTGATCGAAGAAGATGTGCAAGCTCACAACAAGACGGCTACGGGATCAGAAGAACCTCTGACAATCCACCTCCAGGCTCGCAAACCAGGCAATTCCGTACCCCTTACGGCCACGCTGCGTAAGGACGCGATCAGCCTCTCGGCACAGGAAGAGCAGTTGAGAATCCGGCTGCCAAGGTCCGGCCAGGTACCGAGACCCACGACAGGGCCACTTACCATCAGATTACCGAGAGTCGGTCAATCCCAAACAGAGAAGCTTAATCCCTCCGATAGACCTCTGACGATACGCCTGCCTAAGAAAGGTCGTCACCCCGATGCGAGGTCTGACACTTCCAGCGAACCAGCCACTCTTTGCTCCACATCGAATGCCAAACTGGGGGTCGCTAGTCTGCCAACAACACCACGCTCAACTCCATCAACTGAACCACTGATAATCAAGTTGCCCAAGTCATCCTCTCAGTCTGCATTTACACAGGGGGTGGTCGAAGAAGAGTCAGAGCTGGCCAAGTATGTGGCTGCTCACACTGAGACTTGCTCATGTTGTCCATCAACAGCAACTTCCTGAAGAAGTATTACGTCCGAAACGATATCCAAAAAAAAAAATCCCTGATGATTGAGTCATGTACCCTCTTGTGCCGCTGAACTCACATCCACAACATTCCAGATTATCGAGTCATGTGCCCACTGGTGCCACTGAACTCACACTTTTATAATATTGAGTCATGTGCCCGTTGGTGCCTCTGAACTCACATCCCGGTCACTCTTTCAGATAGTAAGTCATGTATGATCGTACCTCTGAACTTTCTTTCTGGAAGAGATCCTCCCTCATGATCCGATACCCGCACTTCCAGTGCACAAAAAAGGGTAAGCGATCCACAAATTTCCAAAACGGCCATGTCCTCATTACCTCTGAGTCGTTTCACTTCCGCCAAAAACAAATCACCCCTACATAGAACTTCCATGTCCTCATTACCTCTGAGTCGTTCTATGTACCCCTCTTCATTGAGCCCACTCCTGCCATGTCCTTATTACCTCTGAGTGGGAAGGCTCCGTAGAAGAAACCTTCATACTTGCCATGTCCTCATTACCTCTGAGTAAGTATGTCGGTTCTCTTTCAATCTATTATCTGTACCCACGACCGGAGTACGACAAGAATAATAGGTCCACAAATGTCCTCTGTTGAGCACATATGTCCTCTGTTGACCACAAATATCCCCCATGGAGTCCTCTCCTGCCATGTCCTCTTTACCTCTGAGTAGGAAGACTTCACGGTAAAACCTTCGTACTTTCCATGTCCTCATTACCTCTGAGTAAGTATGTTGGTTTCTCTTTCATCCTATTATCCGTATCCTGAACCAGGTTACGCCAAGGATAATAGGCCCACAAATATCCTTCGCTGAGTCCACTCCTGCCATGTCCTCATTACCTCTGAGCAGAAAGATTCTACGGTAAAACCCCCATACTTGCCATGTCCTCATTACCTCTGAGTAAGTATGTTGGTTCCCTTTCATCCTATTATCCGTATCCTAAGCCAGGGTATGCCAAGGATAATAGGCCCATAATTGTCCTCTGTTGACCACAAATGTCCTCTCTTGACCATAAATGTCCTCTGATGACCACAAATGTCCTCAGTCGACCACAGATGCTGTACTGGGTCTCCAGTACACGCCCATCCCTTCCCTATCATGCCTAGGAGCCCAGTTGCTCCCTGGCATTCTCTCGAATACCAAAAACTTCTATAGCTGTCTTATCGCGAAGTTGTTCTAGGTATTCCTCTCCGAAACTTGTTACTCGTACCTAAAACCAAGGTACGCCCAGGGTAACAGGTCCACAAATAATCCCCCAGCAGGTCCAATTCCACAAACACCACAAGTACAAGAAAGAGAAAATGAGTTGAAACATGCTCATTTATTCAAAATTCAAAGTACTACATCATCTGGGATCACACCCCTTGACAAAAAAAAAGAAAAACAGTGAAAGAAAACAGAAAACTGTTCACTGCTCCATGGCATTCTTTCGTCCGATACCAAGAACCTCCATATCCGCCTTACCGCGGAGTTGTCCTAGGTATCCCTATCAAACTTATTATCCGTACCTAAAACCAAGGTATGCCAAGGATAATAGGCCCACAAATGTCCTCTGCTGACCACAAATGCCTCATCATCACATGCTTTCGGAGCCCAGCTGTTCCATAGCATTCTTTCACCCAATGCATAGAACTTCCACGTTGATAGCACCTCTGAGTTGTTCTATGTATCCTCATTCGAGTTCACTCCTACCATGTCCATATCACCTCTGAGTAGGAAAGCTCTACCATCAACCTTATATTTACCACGTCATACCACCTCTGAGTAAATATGATGGTTTCCTCTCTCAACTTATTATCCGTACCAAAAACCAAGGTACGCCAAGGAAGATAAGTCCACATAAAATCCCCAGCGAAAGTACCCAAACCTATCATGTCCATGCTACCTCTGATTGGATTGCTACACCTAAACAAATCTACTTTCCATGCTTCTTATTCAAAGTGTTCCAAATTTGCAATTTGGAAACTTTGAAGGGGGTCCTGTAGAAGCATGGAAAATATTGCTTTTAGTCCCACATTGGAAAGGAGAAGAAGAAAGGGCTTACTCCATTCTATAAATAGAGCCCCCTTACCTCCTTTGAAAAGGGCACCAACTTCTCTTCCCTCCTTCCAAACTTGGACTCTTCCTATTACGCACCTTCGGGTGCTAAGTAGAAGAAGTCTAGGGCAGCGCGGGCTCATCGGGCTCAGTCAGCTGTCCCAACCTCTAACCATCAAGAGTGTCCCGCTAAGCGGGCCTCTGATGGAAAGTTGTACAGAGCCGCCTGTGTCCAGCCCCCGGCGGCAAACGGACAGAGTGGTTCTCAAGAGTCTCCCAACAAAGATCGAGGGCAAGTGTTTCTATTAGCCCCCACATCAGGGAGAAAACATGATACCTACGCACTCGTGTGTTCGGGATACCCGGGCCCACAAAGCGAATGCACGGACAGATCGAGACATTTCTCATACGAGTCATGAGACGTCCTTCATGCGGCTCGGTCATGAGACATTCCTCATGCGGCTCGATCATGAGACGTCCTTTATGCGGCTCGGTCATGAGACATTCCTCATGCGGCTCGGTCATGAGACGTCCTTCATGCGGCTCGGTCATGAGACATTCCTCATGCGGCTCGGTCATGAGACATCCTTCATACGGCTCGGTCATGAGACATTCTTCATGCGGCACAGAACCCAGGAAGCTTCATGCGACTCAAAATCAGACGAGCTTCATGCGGCTCAAGAGTATCATGCGGCTCAAAAGTCACCAACATGGACATGCGGCTCAACGCACATAGGCAGCTCGAGTAAACTCCATGCGATCCAGAGAGAGAGGCCACGTGGTCTTCAAAAACAGCTGTGCCCAACGTGTGGACGTATTTAATGCTCCGACGGCTGACAGACCTGACAAGTGACAGACCTAACATAAAGTTGTCATAACGACTGACACGAAAAGCAGTACTTCGGGAATAAGGAAAATATTCAAAGTGGCACTGTCTACCAAAGTTTTGAGGCAAGCTTATGCGACCAAGAATAAACGAGTTCCTGCGGCTCAATACAACGCTAGCTTATGCGGCTCGTAGAGATTATGCACATGCGGCTCATTGAGAGTTCATCCCCTGCGGCTCAATAAAGTACTGCCCTATGTGGCTCACGAAGAGTATCTCCCTGCGGTTCAAGTGTTGCCCATCCTATGCGGCTCCGGCAGTATCCACAATCAAAACACGTGGCATCGGATCAATCAAGGATTTAACCGAATCCCAACAAGAATATTTGACATCATCGTCATAATTACTAAGATCAGGGCATATCATTTATTATCAAGCTAATGGGACACGTGGCGAGCAATCAGACATTGGCATAATCAATCACGAGGATTTAAAGCAGCTAGCATTTATTGCTCATGAGATACGATGCTATCTGCATTAATGGCCGAGATTCACTATAATCAGGATCAAGGGTTCAGATAGAATGAAGGAGCGCCGACATTCCAAACAGATAATCATTAGCAAACCCTAATGATCACCCCCCACTCTTATAAGTAGCCAGCATCATTCCCTTGTAAAAAAAAGGAGAGGTGGGCAACAAAAAGAATAAAAAAAGAAGAAGAGAGAGATATACACAGAGAGAGCTCCTCCTTTTCTTGATAATCACAAAGAGAGAGAAGCCAGGAGAGCAACCCGAGGAGAGTAAGAAGAACCTTTCTTCGTCAATGCCGAGCAGATCTTCCCCGAGCCAAGGCTGCATACCGATCGTCCAAGGAGTAAGGCAGAGCGGCCGTCGCTTTCCCGTGCCTCTATCGTCACCTCCCAGAATCAAAAATAAACAATCGTACTTAGTCTGCTGTACCTAGGTTTTCGTCCCTAGGCTTTCTTTGTACGAGCGAGTTTGTATTGTGAGTCTAAGTTCAGTCCTCCGATAATTGTTCTGTTCTTTTACAATCAATGGCAAACACGTGCGCCAAGTTTAGTTCGATTCTGAGAAGGTCGATCGGAACCCTTTTTTTGGCGGGCCCGCGACCCACTCAAACGGGCAATTTTGTACGCGGCTCATCGGAATCCAAAACTGGACATACCATTGAGTTCCTCTCCTCAAACTGAATTTGTAGACATGTAGTTTGACGACTTTAAAGACCATAGACTTTGGCACGTATTTCGGTACAAAGTGAGTCCAACGGCAGACATCGTTTTGACCCGAAATTACGATTTTGCCCCTATTTCAGAATTAAACTTTTGGACAGATATTTCCTAGGTATATATTATACACCGAGTACATTTTTGATGTTTGTTTTAGCGTCCGAAGTTGTTTGGAGATTGTGACGTTTCTTGGCTGATATTGTAATTTTCTGGACTTGCCACATTGCACCATCAGACAAGATACCTTGCCACCTTACTCTGTGATTAATTTGCTTTATTTTTAGTTATTTATTTTTAGTTTCATATATTTGTTCTATATTGTTGTTCGTCAAAGTCACACTTGGGTGCAAGCGACTATATCGGTCGTTCTAATTGCTTTTAAATTATTTTGCATTAACTTAGCTTAGTGACCACCCATTAGATAATGAGGTATTGGTATATCTTATGCAGCCTTGACACATACTTTACCACATATTATTAGTCACATATAAGACACGTACTCGCGTAGTCGACCGGCCACCGATACGTATGATGCGTGCGACGCTTAGGAGTAACTGCCAATATAATTACATGCTTGTGGACTTGGCAGTTACTAGAGGTTCATATGAGTCATGGATGTGACTCCAATAGGTATTGGGAGGAAAGAACTGTTCCTTGATATATGGGACACATTTATATACTGCTATTGTACCTGAAGCTCCGTTAGAGACGTAGGTTCACCCTATTGTATTGATTCCCTCTGACGTTCATGGAACGTCATGGACATTTTCTTACTGATTCCTCCTGACATTTGCCGAACGTTATGGACGGATTGTACTGATTCCCGATGAGAGGGACGATGCCATTGCTATACAGCCCGAGTGCCCATATGTGGAGGATTGTTCTTTATTGCATATTCACTATAGTACGATTAGGTACCCTATTGTATTCCCTTATTTTTTATTATATATCACAGTTTATATGGCATGATGTTTTTTTGTATCTTGTTACGTCCCTCTGAGGACCTGGTTATCTCTTCAGGATTAGACAACTTCCCACAGGAGTATGGAGCGGCATTGGATCCATCTTTTGTGGGCGACGAGGCATTTCCCTTTGACATTTAGCTCTATTCTTATCTTAGAGGATTATTGAGACTATGTAGTGGACATCTTATGTTCTTTCATTTACTTTCTATTTTGTGGAGGTTGGACTCCGATCTTTGTGACTATTTTTCATAGCTGTTTGGAGTGGGTATGTCCACCCAGCTATCTTTTGATGCATTATTTATTGGACTCTCGTTTCTTCTGTGTTGAGCTGTGATAAGATTAGATACAAATATTCTGGCCTGTGATTTTATTATATATATACAGCTTATGCACGTATACGAGGATTTCATATATTAGAGTATTCTTCGTATAAGTGCAGCTGGCATGTTGCGTACGTGGTCCTAAGTATTTTGGGACTGGGGCGTTATACCGCGTGTCGTGCATCCGTGTCCCATGCATCGTGGCAAGTTTTTCCCACGCGTGCAGTGTGTTTCAAGCATCACGCGCCCGCACGATTTGTTTTTTGCGTACCCGTGCGCCGTGTATTCATGTACCGCGTGCCGTACGTTTCGCGTGTCGTACGCCCGTGCACCGTGCATCCTCGCCTAGCACATCGTACACCCGTACGTCGTGCATTTTATGCGATACGTTCCCGCAAGCTGCGCATCTGCACCCCAGGCATAGTGGCCAATTTTGCCCACGTATGCCCGCACGTTTCATTTACTGTACGACCTCGCTGTGGCCAATTTTGTCCACGCGCACCGCACGTTTCGTTTGTCATGCGCCCGTACATTTCGTTTGTCGTGCACCCGTGCGCCGTGGCCATATTTGTCCACACGTATTGCACGTTTTGTTTGTCGTACGCCTATGCGTCTTGCATCCGCGCCCTGCGCACCGTGGCCAGTTTTATCCCCGCGCGTACACGAATGACTTTTTTGCCTGTTTAAGCTATTTTGTAGCTAAAATCTTGTAAAACTTAAAACATGAAAGTTGTAGATCTTCGTCTTTGCTTCAAAAATATTCCTGTCTCACTTTAACTAGAGTTCATATACGACTGATAGTTTCAATCACCCATGGATGTTCTTGATCTTCTTTGTATGTTTTTTGTACTTGGCCTAAATTACGACGACCCGACTTGATAATCTTTGGCTAGTAACTTGAACTTGAACATGATAACATAATCTCGTCTTGATAATCTTGATAGTGGCCCGTCAAGGCATACTCCTGACAAGTATTCTTGATTTGACAGGTAAACCCGACATGACATGTATAACCTTGACTTCTGTTGTGACAGTTATTTCTGTCTTGCTAGTGTAACTCTTGTCTTGACTCCATGGTTGATTTTTCGATTGTGATTATACAAGCTACATGTCTTGTCTTGCATCATGTCTAGGATATTGATTCCTGGTTAACACAGTCAGGGATTTATAATGAATCTGACTAGGTTGAACAACTAGATTGAACAAGTAGTTCATTTAGGGAGATTTTCCAGTTACAAGCGATCTCGTTGTCCCCGCCACACCTGTGGACTTGTAGTCTACCATCGAGTAGGACGTATTTCCAGCGCACTGTCATGTGTTACACTTCTTGCGTCCTAAGTACTCAAGTACACCAGAAATCTTGATCACTCTTTTAACTTGATAACTCTCGTAACTTTCGTCTGGATAGTCTGCAGGGCTTATGTCACGTCCCGATTCCGTATAATCGATAGTCGTCTTCCGGGCGTGATGCCGTGCGAACCTAAATTACGATCGTACAAGGCACATTCATAAGGCTATCCGAAACACAATATCAAGTTAGAGTACGCAGAAAAATTGATTGACACATTTGAAATAGAAGTAGACTTTTCATTTAATAATAAAACTTTATTTACATTGACTTTATTACATTCATTACCGCACGGGCTACAACATGACTCGACTTACAAAACGAACGCCGATTAGATAGTCGTTCCATACATTACATCCCTTTTTACAAGCAAAACATAACACTTTCCACCTGCTATCGAGGCGAGTCGAGTCGTCATCTTCTTTTGGACTGAGTGCGGGGTCTTCTTCAAAAGGAATCCAGAAACAAGCCTTCATAAGCGGACGAGGCTTCAAAAGTGTCCACGTCGCCTTAAGATTTTAAGCGGCACGTCCTTCGTGGTTTGGGTACCTGCGTGCAGAGCGAGGATCAGTACATTACACTTTGTACTGGTGCGTGACTATTTAAGTTCCAAGCTCTCATTTGGTTGAAGAGTTTATATGACTTAATATATAAATGTTTCTAACCATCCTAATGCATTTCAACAAGCATATGACAAGCATAATGAAATTTACGTTGAACTTACCCGCGGCGGACCGCGTCGCGCCTTATGAAACTTATCATGTTCTTTCCTGTCAATTGTTATCATTTTTATACCAAGTGCAATATTTCGTGTGGTTGGTCACGGGCTCCCAGAGCCATCGTGGACTCTTCTTGCTTTTGTTAGACGAGGTCCTTTCAGCGCGAGTAGCGAGCCACGCTGCAAGTCCTCGCCTAACCCGTGCCCAGCACAGCTAATTACTTGTTTCCTTTTTCGGCCGCAACGGTCCCGTGGCCTCTGGTTGTCGTGCGGGAAAACGTTCACCTTGTCGACAAGTTGTCCATGACCGTGCAAAGACATGTTTTTAGTTGTTAAGACATAGACTACCTTTTTTTGAAAACTTGCTCATTCATTCGTGTTCGTGCCCTTGTATTTATCTTTTCATTCGTAACGACACTATCGATTTTGCCTAAGAAGGAGGTCGAGAAAGAAGGGTCAGTCACTCACCTTGAGTTTACTTCACGCAAGAGAACTTGTTGGTCGCGCTAGATGTCGCCTACGCGATTACCTGAAATCGCACAAGCAACCAATTAGAACACTGTATTATTCAAGAAGTTTGATAGGAAATACGAGTTCGAAATGCAAGCCATGAAAACCATCGAAAACATTCACAAAAGCGCATTCAGAAAGCCAAAACCAACGCAAGCGACGTGAAAAGCAGAGCAACGGAAGGTCTCTTCCGACTCAGCCGCAGAGTCAATCCTTGAGGCGCAACCCGCTGAATATGGGACTTGGTTCCGAAAAAGATATTCCACAACGAGGAATGGATCATAATTCAACAGTTCCCGTTCGATCGACTCGATCGATCCCGACCTATCGATCCGACCAAATCGATAGCGACAGTGTTCCTTTATCGCACACCCCGTGGACGGAGTACGGGGCATGATGTAGGGACGGAGAACTATACCATAACCAACTAAAAAAAAGTTTTGTCATCGAAACTTAAAATAGAACCTACCTCTACGAGAATAATAAAGGGAACTTTTTCTTCATTTCTGACTCAAGCTCCCACGTTGACTCTTTGACCGAATGGATCCTCCAGAGGACGTGGACGAGAGGAATCGCACGGTTGCGGAGAAGTTTATCCTTGTGCTCCAAGATTTGTACTGGTTCTTCGACATATGATAAGTCCGCCTTCAGTCCAGCTTACCCAAATCCACCACATGGCTCGGATCATGCACGTACTTCCGCAATTGTGATAGATGGAAGACATCATGTACCTCAGACAACGCAGGTGGCAAGGCGATTTGGTAAGCTACCGGGGCGACTCGCTTCAATATTTTGAACGGGCCAACAAATCTTGGGCTCAATTTCCCCTTCGTACCGAACCTGGAAACTCCCCGCATGGGCATGACTTTCAAGAATACATGGTCGCCTTCCGAGAACTCGAGGGGTGTCGGTGCGTGTCGGCATAGCTCTTCTGCCAGCTTTATGCTGTCTTCAATCTCTCCCGTATTAACTTGACCTTCTGCACGGTCTGCTCCACCAGCTCCGGACCAAGTATCTGCCTTTTCCGACTTCATCCCAGCAAATGGGCGATCTGCACTTTCGACCGTACAAGGCTTCATACGGCGCCATTTGGATGCTGGACTGATAGCTGTTATTGTATGCAAACTCGGCCAACGGTAGATGGACGTCCCAACTTGAATTCAAGTCGATCGCACAGAGTCGTAACATGTCTTCGAGAATTTGGTTCATCCGCTCTGTTTAGCCGTCAGTCTGAGGATGATAAGCTGAGCTAAACTTCAACTTGGTCCCCAACACTGAATGTAGACTACTACAGAAGTACGCTACGAACCGTCCATCCCGATCAGAGATGATAGAAACTGGGATCCCGTACAGCCGAAATATTTCATCAAGGTATAGCTGAGCAAGGCGGTCGACGCTCCAAGCAAATTTGATGGCGATAAAGTGCGCTGACTTGGTTAGTCGATCGACGATGACCCAGACGACGTCGTTTCCCCGTGGCATCCTCGGCAAGCCAACAACGAAGTCCATAGTGATGTGATCCCATTTCCACTCTGGAATGGCAAGGTTCTGCATCTCCCCGCCCGGTCGTTGGTGCTCGACTTTGACTTGCTGACAGGCCATACATTTTGACACAAAGAGCGCTATGTCCCTCTTCATGCCGTGCCACCAAAAGACAATACGGAGGTCCTTATACATCTTGGTGCTACCAGGATACAAAGAATATTTTGCATAATGCGCCTCCGATATTATCTCCTTTCTAAGTTCTGTATCATCCGGAACGCATAGTCGTCCCTTCACGTGCAACACTTCCGACTTGTCCTCTACAAAGTCGAAAGCATTTTATGTCGATATCAGCTTCCGCATCTTCTCCAGGTATGGGTCATCCTTCTGTGCAGAGTTGATCCTCTCCAGTAGGCTCGGTTCCACCCGCAGTTGCGCCAGTTTCACGTCTCTGAAATGAACTCGGAGTTCGATGCCCATTCCTTCTAATTCGTGCAGCAGTCGATCGTTGATGCATAACGAAGCTAAGTATTTTCGGCTCAGCGTATTCGCTACCACATTTTCCTTGCCCGGTGTGTAGTCGATTGATAAGTCATACTCTTTGATCAGCTCGAGCCATCGCCTCTGCCGCAAATTCAATTCCTTCTGGGTGAAGAGATACTTGAGGCTTTTGTGGTTCGTATGAATCCTGCATGCCATGCCATAGAGATAGTGATGCTATAGCTTTAACGCAAACACAATCGTCGCTAATTCTAGGTCATGCGTGGGGTAGTTCTTCTCATGCGGCTTCAACTGTCAGGAAACAAAAGATATTACCTTATCCCGCTGCATGAGCACACACCCCAAGCCCTGGCCAGAAGCATCTCTAAAGATTTGAAATCCCTCCGTCCCTTCAGGAAGAGCAAGTATCGGGGCCAAAACGAGCCGTTGTTTGAGCTCCTGGAAGGAAGCTTCACAGTCGTCTGACCACTTGAATGCGACTCCTTTCTGGGTGAGGCGAGTCAACGGCGATGCAATCTTCACGAAGGCCTTCAGAAGCGTCGGTAGTATCCCGCCAAGCCTAGGAAGCTTCGAATTTCGCTAACTGATGCAGGCCATTTCCAATCAACGACTGTCTCGACTTTCTTCGGATCGACTGCGATGCCCGCGACGGAGATGATATGTCCAAGGAATGAGATGATGTTCAGCCAGAATTCGTACTTGCTCATCTTTGCATATAACTGATTCTTGCGAAGGGTTTGGAGTACCGTCCGCAAATGCTCTGCATGTTGCGCTCGATCCTTCGAGTAGACGAGGATGTTGTCGATGAAGACTACTACGAACTTGTCAACGAATGGACAGAACACCCGATTTATTAGATCCATAAAGACGGCAGGGACGTTTGTCAGACCGAACGGCATTACCAAGAACTCGTAGTGGCCGTAACGAGTGCGGAACGCAGACTTCGGCACGTTATCTGGCTTGACTTTGAGTTGGTGGTAACCCGATCGTAGATCAATCTTCGAAAATACCGTTGCACCTTGGAGCTGGTCGAACAAGTCGTCGATACGGGACAAGGGGTATTTGTTCCGGATGGTGGCTTTATTCAATTTTCGATAGTAGATGCAGAGTCGTATCGATCCATCCTTCTTCTTCACAAATAGCACGGGCACACCCCACGGCGAGACACTCGGATGGATAAACCCTCTGTCGAGTAATTCTTGTAGTTGTGCCTTTAGTTCCTTCAGTTCTGCAGGGACCATTCTGTACGAAGCCTTCGAGATCGGCCGGGTGTCAGGAAATGTGTCGATGGTGAACTCTATCTCTCGATCGGGCAGCATGCCGGGCAGCTCATCCGGGAATACATCGGGGAATTCTGCCACAACGTCGGTCTGACCCGCATTTGCACCATCCTGTCGCATGTCTCGAACAGAAGCTAGATAGCCTTCGTACACGGAATGTAGCATTCGTCGAGCAGATATTACGGAGATCACCATGCAGGTCGGCGACGCCTCACCATACGAAAAGCAAAATTCAGGCACTCCTGGTATACGGAAGGTGACCGTCTTTCCGACGCAGTCTATGGTTGCGTTGCACAGGCCGAGCCAATCCATTCCCGAAATGATGTCAAAGTCTATCATGTCTAGGACTATCGCATCAAGACCGATCTTTTGACTGCCGATACAGATAATTCCGTCGGCGCAGGCTAAGTTTATGAGTATTGGTGTGCCCGAAGGTGTACTACGCTAAGGTCGAGATCTAATGATATTACAGGGAATTTGTGCTCGGCGGCAAGGTCCGCCGATATAAAACTATGCGAAGTGCCTGAATCAAATAACCCACGAGCAGGCACATTATTGAATTTTAGTATACCTGACACTACTATATCTGATGCCAGCGCTTCATCTCGAGTCATGGCGTAGACGCAGCCCTGAGTGTTGGGGCGACGGTCTTGGCCACTTTGCGGTGCGGGTTGAGTATACGGAGGAGATCGGGGCGCCTGTCCTCGATTTTCTGTTGTGGCGGGGCGTTACGAGTCTGACGAAAGCTTAGATAGTTTTGAGCCCTGTGACCCTTCTGTCCGTAAGCAAAACATTCAATATTACGAGAAAAGTAGTGGCTGGCATGGTGTCCGACTCGCCCGCAATTGGTGCACTGAGGTATCATTTTCTCACCCTTGTAGCCGCCGTTATTTGGACGCTTTGACGCGTAGTTGTTGCCTCCCGTATAGCTAGGACGTTTGTGATTGGAGTGGCGCATAACATCGTCAGCACCGGAAGAATGCAGGTTCTCAAGGCGGAGAGCATGATTCAGAGCCTCGCCCACAGTCTTGTACTCTGAGACCCCGACATGCACACCGATAGAGTGTCGTAGACCCACTTCGAACCAACGCACACGGCAGTCTTCTATAGGCAGAAACTGATCAGCAAACTTGGACAACTTGTTAAATTCTGCGACATATTATTCTACTGTCCGATTCCCTTGCTTCAATTGCATGAATTCATTTTTCTTCGCTTGACGAACGGCTGACGGAAGGTAATGGACTTCAAAAGTTTTGCGAAACGTAGCCCAAGAGATCGGCGCGGTGGTATTATCCGGTCGGATCGCTCGCTTGTGCACGGCCTACCAGTCGTGCGCGTTCAACCATAGTTGGAGTTATGCGCAGGCGACTTGCTTTGATTCTTCAATGCCGAGAAGCTCAAAGTGATCTTCCAGCTCTTCCAACCAGTCGATCGCCATGGAAGGGCCTTCGGTACCGCTGAAAGAAGTACGGCACGCCTTCTTGAATTCTGACACTTTAAAGTTATACTTTTTTGGTGCCGCTGGTTGACGCTCGGGCTCCTCCGTATCGACTTCAATAGGTTGGATCGTCGGCACGGTGGCAGTAGGTTCGGTGACGGTATACGCAGTTGCAGAATTTCTGTTGGCCGCCATTGTCTGTACGATCTGCTGTAGGGTATCCAGCTGCTTTTGTTGAAGTTTAGCATGTGCGTCGAAACAAGCTTCGAAGCGAGCTTCGAATTGGGCCTGTCGTTCCTCTTTCTGTTAATATCGGTTCTCGGACTGGTTCTGCTGTGCCTCCATCATGCACAGCATCCTTTCGATGGTATCGTTAGAAGGTCCAGCCCACGAACGATGCGAACTACTAGAGCCGCGAGAAGCGCTCTGTTCTTGCTCGACCGTGGGTTCCGTCACTTCTGCGATACGAAGGCAAACACGTCGGTCACAAATTATTACGGACTCATTGTATGGAACAACTTATTTTATCGATGCGAGGTCAAAGATTTGGAACTCTAGATGCGAGGCCAAAGGATGTAAAGCCGTGCTTTGATACCATTATGTCACGCCCCAATTCCGTAGAATCGATAGTCGTCCCCCAGGCGTGATACCGTACAAACCTAAATTGCGATCGCATAAGGCACATTCGTAAGGCTATCCGAAACACAACATCAAGTTAGAGTACGCAAAGAAATTGATTGACACATTTGAAATAGAAGTAGACTTTTCATTTGATAATAAAACTTCATTTACATTGACTTCATTACATCCATTACCGCACGGGCTACAACATGACTCGACTTACAGAATAAACATCGATGAGATAGTCTTTCCATACATTATATCCCTTTTTACAAGCAAAACATAACACTTTCCACCTGCTATCGAGGCGAGTCGAGTCGTCATCTTCTTTTGGACTGAGTGCGGGGTCTTCTTCAAAAGGAATCCAGAAACAAGCCTTTACAAGCGGACGAGGCTTCAAAAGTGTCCACGTCGCCTTGAGATTTTAAGCGGCACGCCCTTCGTGATTTGGGGTACCTGCGTGGAAAGCGAGGATCAGTACATTACACTTTGTACTGGTGCGTGGCTATTTAAGTTCCAAGCTCTCATTTGGTTGAAGAATTTATATGACTTAATATATGAATGTTTCTAATCATCCTAATGGATTTTAACAAGCATATGACAAGCATAATAAAATTTATGTTGAAATTATCCGCTACGGACCACGCCGTGCCTTATGAAACTTACCATGTTCTTCCCTGTCAACTGTTATCATTTTCATACCAAGTGCAATATTTCGTGTGGTTGGTCACTGGCTCCCAGAGCCATCGTGGACTCCTCTAGCTTTTGTTAGACGGAGTCCTTTCAGCGCAAGGAGCGAGCCCCGCTGCAAGTCCTCGCCTAACCCGTGCCCAGCACAGCTAATTACTTGTTTTCTTTTTCGGCCGCAATGGTCCCGTGGCCTCAGGTTGTCGTGCGGGGAAACGCTTACCTTGTCGACAAGTTGTCCATGACCGTACAAAGACATGTTTTTAGTTGTTAAGACATAGCCTACCTTTTTTTTGAAAACTTGCTCATTCATTCGTGTTCGTGCCCTTGCATTTATCTTTTTATTCTCAATAACACTATCGATTTTGCCTAAGAAGGGGGTCGAGAAGAGAAGGGTCAGCCACTCACCTTGAGTTTACTTCAGGCGAGAGAACTTGTTAGTTGCGCTAGGCGTCGCCTACGCGATTATCTAAAATCGTACAAGCAACCGATTAGAACACTGCATTATTCAAGAAGTTCGATAGGAAATGCGAGTTCGAAATGCAAGCCATGAAAACTATCGAAAATATTCACGAAAATGCATTCAGAAAGCCAAAACCAACGCAAGCGACGTGAAAAGCAGAGCAACGGGAGGTCTCTCCCGACTCAGCCGCAGAGTCAATCCTTGAGGCGCAACCCGCTGAATATGGGACTTGGTTCCGAAAAAGACATTCCATAACGAGGAATGGATCTTAATTCAACCGTTCCCGATCGATCGACTCGATCGATCCCGACCTATCGGTCCCGACCGAATCGATAGCAACAGTGTTCCTTTCTCGTGCACCCCGTTGACGGAGTACGGGGCACGATATAGGGACGGGGCACTACAGCTTGTGACTGCAAAAATATCTCAACTGTATCTTGTTAGTGACTAGGCCTTTGATAACCCTAGTTAGCTAATGATAGCAAGCCGTAGGACTTGATTGGTCGTACCTGAATGATAGTCTCATGATTAACATGGAAATTATATTCCACCTCTTGTTCTTCCTGATGCAAGCAAGTATGTTCATTTAACTCTTGTCATTATGTTATTATAATTATGTTCTCGTATCAGTTTTTTCTTTACTTTATATGCTGGTTTTAGTTCATAAGTGGAGGCTCCCTTGTGGTACTTGTTCTTTCTGGGATTTGACCAGCTGGTTTTGTATGACAGATTTTGGAGTGATACTCAAGGATCTCACTGGTTTTCAGCCAGATGGTGAACATCAGACGTAACCGTGGCAACGAGTGGGTTTCTTATTTTCCTCTCCCACTCTAGTTTAACTTATTTTTTTGAGGCATTTAGCCGCCGAGCATGTGTTAGCTCGTGTTGCGTCTTTATTTCTGTTTGCCTAAGGGCTGTAATATGATTGACAAATCATAGGGTTGATCTTGTATGACTTAACCCTTGTTGGTCTTCACATTTTATATAACTAGCTTCATGATCATCTGAATATGTAATGTTTAATATGCCTTACTTTTGTATGTCTGATGATCTAACATCTATTTGCTTACTTGAGATTGAGACACTAGGCTTGTTCTTGACTATAAGGGACTAATGGATTGTAGATTAACCCTTATGCATCTAGACAGCCGTAACCGTATTATGAAGTGTGTTGCACTCCAATGTACGTAGCTGGCTGTGTCTGTCTCTCGCTCTCCAGTATTCTGGTTCTGGGGTATGAAAATTATAAACTTACATATGTACAAATTCAGGCTTGCTTAAGTTAAGAGTCTATGACTAATGTAACACTTCCTACTCATGCACCATGTTAAAATCCATTATGGGCTACTCTTCATCCAACTATATTTCTTTTCTTTTCTTTTTCGTTTTTTTGTTATTTGTTCACCCCACATCATCATGCAACTATTATTAGTCTTTCATCTATTGTTTTTGTTTACTAATCAGGCTACTGTTTTGGCTCACCATTTTCTTAGTCATGCTGCTGCCATACCTCTTCTATTGTCATCCTAACACCAACTTCCATCTCTCAAGTTCATTTCTCACTTTTTTTCCTCCAAACACCAAAAACAATTCACACCCTTGTTAGATAATCTGAAATTCACGCATACAACATCCATCATATTCGTATATGTACACTCATTGCATATATTCCCTTGTCTCTCTCTCAATGTATCCCACAAAAGCCCTTATTATTTTCAAACATACTGCTATTC
Organism: Iris pallida; assembly: GCA_029216955.1. NCBI lineage: Eukaryota > Viridiplantae > Streptophyta > Magnoliopsida > Asparagales > Iridaceae > Iris > Iris pallida. Next base: position 69,198 of record JANAVB010025423.1, read on the forward strand.
ATATCTACACAACTGTTGCTTCCCTCACTCTATTTCTCATAAGTGGAAAACTTAGAGTTGTTATCTTTCTTCACAAAAAGAAAAGAAACAGATCAACAATTTAATACTTCTCTTGCAACGCACCATGTTATACTCGCCAACTGCTCACTAATATGTACGGTTTCCTCTATATTCTCTTCAACACTTAAAAACCAATCATCATCATAAATACTGGTGCTTGGCTAAAACCTAATCTCCTAATATGGGAACCATAATTCTCGTACACAACTTACAATCGTGCGTTCAACCAAGGGCCTCGAGATGGCCATCACCCACGCGTTGCATCAGTATGATAATGCAGTTCACGTAACTCTACACTACACTACGATGGATGCTCGAAGAACAAAATTGCGATAAGCTAAGGAGGAAAGGGTCGAGTTGTACCGGAGGGGAGGAAGTCACCATCGCTGGGGCTCGACTGCCAACAGAGGCGAGAAGCGGTCGCTGCTATCCTCTGCGCGCAGTCGATGGGGGATTGGCGAGTTCGTCGTCAATGTTGCTGTTCGCGGAGACTGTTGGTGCTTTCTTTACATGGAGAGAGCTTGCTCTCAACATGCCTTGTAAAAGTTTAGTCCCACATCAAAAATGCACCATGAGTTATCTCAACATATATACTTGGTTGTGTTGTTGAGAGATGCACATGGGGTGGTGATCCTAAGGAGGGAACCATGTGGGTGATTTTACTAGGAGGTAAGAATAAGGCTCCAAGGATTAAGCATTAATGCTTTTGTCATTCTCTTGGATTAATTCCATTTGGAGCTAGCGGCTCGGGCTCGGGCTCGGGCTCGGACTCATAGTCCATGCGGCTCATGAGGCTCAAGCGGCCAGGCTGCTGCTGTTGTTGCTTCATGGAGAGCTCCACTGACTATGCAGACTACAAGTCAGTTATGGAAAGACTGATTCAATGCGATTAATTCAGATCCACTTTTTGTGGGATTTGAATTAATTTCGTTGCTATCTTTATGGGATTTGAATTAATCTCGTTGCTATATTTTTGGAATTTGATTCAATCTTTTCATAACTAAAGAGGCGGCTAGGGTTTACACCCTCTCTCTATTTATACTCTCTTCTGGCCTCCTTTGAGAGGGACTACGAAAATTATAAGTCAGAAAAGGAGAGAGAGAGAGAAGGAGTTGCTGCCGCCATTGCAAGTCCATCCGAGGAGTCAGAACAGAGGTGACTTCGAGCGTTCCACAAGTTCTTCAAACTTGCTGCTTCCTAGAAGCAATTCGTGTGGGGCGAACCTTGCGTTGAGCAACGGTGTTTTGACACCCCAACAATTTTTCTTCTTCTCATCTTTCTCTAGATTTTGTAACTCGTTCTGTCCCAATTGCAACACGTTTACAAGGAAGAACGAGATATCTTCTCTTCTCTATTTTTCCTCCTTCATATTGTAATCTGGCTATTTGGTCATTTGTATCATCGTAGATATCGATTGCATCAGTTTTACCATCTTTGATCAAGCCCCGGGACTAACAATCTCAAAGCAAGATCCGTGTAGATGGAAAACATTAATGCTTCGCTCGTCCAATCGGACTACTGCAAGTTGAAAAAGTTTGATGGAGAGTATTATCAAGTCTGGAAGAGAAAGATTTATCTAACTCTTCAACTAAAAGACGTTGATCATGTTCTGTTGGAGGAAGAAACTTCTGTTCCAGACAATGGATCTACTGCCGCAATCAATGCGGCTACCAAACTCCAGGCCAAATGGAGAAGGGAAAATAGCATCTGCAGGCTTCTCATCCTGAATGCTATGGAGGATTCCCTGGCAGAATCCTACTCGAAGAAGGAATTTGCCAGAGACATATGGGAGTCTGTAGAAAATCTGTATGAAGAAGACAGGAACAGGAGCAAGATGTTTGTGGTTGAAAAATATCACAAATTGCTCTTTGAGGAAGAGAAGTCCATGTTGCCGCAGGTGAAGGAATTTCTGAAGCTGCGACAGAAACTGGAAGACGAAGAGATGCCCCTTCCCGACAAGTTTGTCGTTGGAGGGATCGTCTCAAAACTTTCTGCTGGATGGAGTACCTTCTATGGAAGGATGCTCAGAAAGAAGCTAGACATTAGCTTGGGAGATCTACTTCAAGAGATCCATGTTGAGGACGAGATGCTTTCCCAACAGAAGGTGGACACTCTGTCCAAACAGTTGGCTAAAACCAATCTAGTGCAGACTAGAGATCCCAAGGGGAAGCAGGCGGCTTCTCATCCCAAAAAGAAGGACTTCACTAATCTAAAAGTGAAGGGTCCTTCATTCAAGCAACAGAAGACTAAGTCCCACGTGACTTGTTTCAATTGTGGCAAGAAAGGCACTACAAGAGTGAATGCAGATTTAAGCCTAAACAATCAGAGAAAGGTGAGCCTAATAAGGTTTCATTGGTTTCTAACATTGCTGCTATGATCGCACAGGTCACAACTCTGGGGGTTGACTCTGACTGGCGGATAGACACTGGTGCGACTTGCCATGTCTGTTTTGGCAAGGAATGGTTCGTCACGTACCAGCCGATATCTGAGAAAGTTGTCATAGCGAACCAGGCCCAAGCTGAAGTTCTGGGGATCGGGACTGTGGAGCTGAAACTCACTTCTGGGAACACTCTGACGCTTCAAGGTATGAAGCATATTCCGGTGATTGCCAAGAACCTGATCTCTGGGAGCCTGTTCTGCAACACAGGCTTGAGGATGGACATCAATGCTGGTCAGATGGTGATGTCCAAGAAGGGAACATACTTCGGAAAGGCTTATCAAACCGAAGGAATGTTTAAAATTCAGCTTGTCAATCAGTTTGATGAAATTAATGCAGTTGCATTTTCTGATTATTCTCTTGAGTTGTGGCATAATAGATTAGGACATGTTCATTGTAAAAGAATTAACAAAATGTCTAGTCTAGGACTTATCTCCAAATGTGGGGGTAAGGTGGAGAAGTGTGAAGTATGTGCTCAGACGAAGATCACAAGGAAACCCTTTCATCGGGTCAATCGAAGCACAGATCTTCTGTAGTTAGTACACTTCGATATCTATGACTTCAAACATTTCTCCACGAAGGCCGGGATGAAGTATTTCATAACCTTCATCGACGACTTCTCAAAATACGCGTTCGTCTACTTGCTCAAGACTAAAGACGAAGCTTTCGAGAAGTTCAGAGAGTTCAGGGCCGAAGCTGAACGACAGACTGGACAACAACTCAAGAGGCTGAGAAGTGATCGAGGTGGGGAGTACAGGTCTCATGACTTCGCATCGTTCTGTAAAGAACATGGAATCATATGCGAGACTACTGCTCCATATTCTCCTTAATCCAACGGAGTAGCAGAGAGGAAGAACCGAACATTAACAGAAATGATGAATTCAATGCTACTTACTGCAGGTCTTCCAAAATGCTACTGGGGAGAAGCTGCATTAACGGCCACTTTTATTCTGAATAGAGTGCCATATGCAACTTTGGACGTAACTCCTCATGAACTCTGGTTCAAAGTCAGACCAAACTTGAATGTCATTCGAGTGTGGGGGTGTCTCACGTATGTGAAGCTACCAGATCTGAAGATTCAGAAGCTGGAGACAAGGACTACGAAGGCGATCTTCTTAGGGTATGCCGAGAAGAGTGATGCTCGGAGATTTTTTTATATTGAGTCAAATCATATCATCGAATCTTGCGATGCTGAATACTTTGAAGACAAGTTTACAAAAGACAAAAACATTGTTCTTTCAGACATTCCGAAAAATGATGTAGGTGCAAATGAGACTAAAATGTCATATGGGCCAGTAGTCCAAGAAGAAGCTGTTGTGGATGAAACAACTCTTGTACCAGAACTCGCAGAGCCGTCAGCAAAGCGAGCGAGGAGACCTAAAGACTTTGGAGATGACTCTGTCACCTATCATGTGGAAGCAGATCCGCTTACCGATGATGAGGCGATGAAGACCAGAGATGCTATCTTCTGGAAGGAGGCAGTGAATGACGAGTTTGACTCTATCACCTCCAATAACACATGGGTGTTGGTAGATCTACCTGAAGGAAAAAAGCCCATCGGATGTAAATGGATCTTCAAGAAGAAGATGAAGGCAGATGGAACATTTGACAAGTTCAAGGCCGGGCTGGTAGCCAAGAAATTTTCTCAGAAACAGGAGATAGACTACTTTGACACATACGCTCCAGTAGCTCGGATGACCACCATCAGGATGTTAATCGCTCTAGCAGCTATACATAAGTTGGTGATACATCAGATGGATGTAAAAATAGCATTCCTGAATGGAGAACTGACAGAAGAGATTTATATGCAACAGCCAGATGGATTTGTCGTCAAAGATCTTGAAGACAAAGTCTGCAAGTTGGTAAAATCATTGTATGGTTTGAAGCAAGCTCCCAAGATATGGTATGAGAAGTTTGACAAAGTTATTAGGTCAAACGGCTACAGAGTCAGCGAGACGGACAAATGTGTTTACACAAAATTTGTTGATGGAAGAGGAGTCATCGTTTGTCTGTACGTGGGCAACATGCTAATCCTAGAGATGGATATAGGATGTGTCACGGAGACAAAGAAGTTCCTCTCAACCAAGTTCAGTATGAAGGACTTGGGGGATGCAGATGTCATCTTGGGCATAAAAATCATCCGAACAAACACTGGAGTAGTGCTGTCACAATCTCACTACATTGAGAAGATGCTCACACGCTATGGGTATAAGGATCTTCCAGGGATCGATACACCATACAGGGGTGATGAGAAGCTGAAGCCAAACTCGAGGGAAAGCGTTAGGCAGCTGGAGTATTCTAGCATTATCGAAAGTTTAATGTACGCAACCACTGCCATAAGGCCTGACATAGCTTTCGCCGTGGGAATGCTGAGTCGGTTCACAAGCAACCCAGGAGTTGAGCACTGGAAAGCTGTGAAGCGGGTGATGAGATATCTCAAGAAGACTCAGACATATGCACTGCACTACAACGGGTATCCGACAGTAGTGGAAGGCTTCAGTGATGCTAGCTGGTGTTCAGAGGTGGAAAGCGAGAGATCCACAGGTGGATATGTCTTTTCCTTAGGTGGAGCTGCTATATCGTGGAAGTCGAAGAAATAGACTACTCTCTCGTTCCTCCATGGAATCTGAATTCTATGCACTTGAAACTACAGCAAATGAAGCAGAATGGCTTCGGAAGCTCATGTATGATCTTCCAGTGGTTGGGGCTCAGATACCGGCGATACCGATATACTGTGATAACCAGGCGACTGCGGCGGTGGCATCAAATGACCTCTTCAACGGAAAGAAGAGGACTGTGCGGTTGAAGCACAGGACAGTACACGATCTTATCAAAAGAGGTATAATTCCAGTGATTGATGTTCGGAGTCAGGAGAACCTGGCAGATCCGTTCAAAAAGGGCCTCAAGCGCCAGTTGGTCGATGACACAGCTTGTAAAATGGGCTTGAAGGCATTCTGATAGTGTGTCTTTGTAATCCTACCATAAAGTTTTATGCTATTAGTTCAAAGAGAAATCTACTAGGCATCTAACTTTTGGTTCAAAGGAGGATCACTGACTAGGAAACTATCAGGTAACAGTGGGTACTTGTTCTCTGGAACATGGAAGGGATACGGACCCATAACCACTGTTGTCTACTATGCATTTTCTGCAAAAAAAATAGATCCTGTGGAAGGTTAGCTTAAACGCCTTAATGAGTTCTCAGACAGAGTGAATGCCTGGTGTACTTTACAGGAAGCATGGTAGAGCAGCACTACAAGGAGTAAAACTCCATACTACAGTGGGGTGACTCCACCCTGAGGTTCCCAGGTCTGAGGTAATGCCTCGACTTTGCAAGCCAAGTCATAGCGGCGTAGTACCGCAAATAGGCAGGTAGCCTAATGTTGTATGACATAATTAAAGAGTTGTAGACAACACTACAAAGGGGAGGATGGCCCCATGTTACAGTGGCACAACACCACGATGAGGTACCCAGGTAGGGGTTAAGCCTCGGTCTTACAAGCTGTAACGCCCCAGTCCCAAAATACGTAGGACTAGGTACGTATCCATGCCAGGTGTATTCATACAAAGTATACTCCAATATATGGAAACCTTGTATAAATACATAAGCTGTAAAATGCAGTAGAACCATAACTAATCTCATCCACACAAAATAAATAAAATAAAGTTGTCATATAATGAGAAAGAATTATCTTGATACAATATGTTGGACGAAGACAAATCCACTACCAACAAGAAAAGAAGAAATACATGAGTAAAGAAATGAATTTGGCGAAAAAAGAGAAGACGATCCACGAGCAATCATCCTCGAGAAATAGCAATGAACACGGCTAGAGCTAAAGCACCGGCGAAAGACAATAGCACACACCTGGGTAGATAAGCAGGTCCTCAGAGGAACGTAACAAGACACATAATATCATGCTATAAACTGAATAAATATTGCTCAAATAAATAAGTAAATCGAATTATAACATGGTCCAATACGCACCTACTGAACGAGCGTACCATCCCCCCAACCAAACAAGGACAGGAGATGGTAAACTAATTCACGGTGACGTATCTTTCCATGCTATGAATCCAATATGGTATCCGGACCCCAACAAGGTTCAATATCTTCTCATCGAAGTAGTAAGTCACACATGCAACCAAACAAGGACAAGATGTGACGAACAAATCTGCGACAAGTTATTGTTCCAAGCCACGGTCATATACAAGTACCCAAACCAAAAGTACTCGTACCTAACGGATAAAAGTGCCTAACCGTTCTAAGTGAAATGTAGTTAAGAACAATCCTTCCTACGCATGGGCCCTGGCTGAATAGGATCGGCATAGTCCCCCCTTGGGGCACTAGAGGCCCAATCAATAAGAGGATGACGTTCCGCAGAATCGTCAGTGGCCGTCAGTAATCTTGGGTAAGCTGACCCGCGTCTCCGGCAGAGCTCACGGGTTACAAAAGGTAAGTGCATCGAAGCCCATACGCTAAGGAGTTGTCCTCCCCGCCCAATGTCTACTGTGTTGTATCCACAACACAAAACCACTATAACCGCTAAGTCAAACTAGCATGCAATCTCTATTAGCGGTTATTCCTATCGCACGGCTTGTACGTACTGCTGGCCAGCCAATCACGTACTTCTGTATTCTACATACGACACACAACTTCTTGTTACAACGTGTCAAGGCCATGAATGCAACACACAAAGGTGGTCCCTTAAATCTAGGTTTAATTTGTAAGAAAATAATACATAGCAGAAAATATAAATGAACAGTAAGTTCTAACAGTTATGCCATGTATCATAATTTAATTTGCATAAAGAAAATAAATAATACATGAAATATGAGCTAAAATAAATAAACAGCTAATGGCAAGGTATCTTGCCTGGTAGTACGCCTGGTGTGCTGCGATGATCAAGGTGGTACGAACTGCGAGTTTGGTGCGACAACTACACAAGGGGGCCTCTGTTGGTGGTACAGACCGGTGCATCGGGTCCAGAACGGTCAATTTAGTTAGGGTCGACACAAGGTAGACTATAATTGGTGAGGGAATAAGAGGAGCGATTATGGACAGGAGAGAAATCAAAGAATGATGGATAAATAATTATATACCATTTTTAGAAAACCATTTAACCCAAAAATATATCTTATTAGTAAAAATAGTTTTTATATAAATATATGAAAATGTAAAATAAGATCGCCTTTAGGCAAAAACAAAATTGTACATGTGTAAAAATAATTTGTTAATAGCTATCTCTATTTGGTTCGATAAATATAAAACCTAAAAATGTTTTAAGCTAAAATACTCCAAAGTGGTCAAGAAATAATTTTTAAGTAGTAAACTATATTTCATTAATTACAATTTATCATAGATAAATATTTAAATGCTTAATCCTTAAGACCAAAACTACTTATATTCATATAAATTTAGAAGGATATTTTAGTGTTAAAACTTAACTTTGAATTTAGCTAGAAGTATTTATACGAATAAAATCATAATATTAACAAAACAAGAAAATAGTGATAATAGTAATAATGATAATAATAAAAACAGTAATGATAATAATAATAATAATAATAATGATGTTACTAATTAATAATCCAATAACCAATAAGCTAACATTCAAAACAAACAAAGAAACAAAGAAAATAATAATAATAATAATAATAATAATAATAATAATAATAATAATAATAATAATAAAATATCATTAAATAATAAATAATTTAACCCAACCGAAGCTGTTCTCCTATCAGTACCACAAGTAGAGAGAGAGTTAGCAGAGAAAGATAAATTTTGAGTGAGGTAAGAGAGAGAGGGGAAGAGAGATTAGAGAGAGAGAAGCGGAATAGGCGGTCGGAAGGCGGCCAGCGGCTGAGGAGAGGGTTCAGGTCGGCTGGAGGAGCAAAGCACGGAAGAAGGGAAGTCGGAGAAGAAGGGGGCGCGGTGCTCGGCGTTGATGGCCGCGCGGAACTCGCCGGCGTGCGACGGAGTTCGCTGGCGGCAAGGAGGAGAAGGGTTTTTCGGGGGTTCGGCCACGCGGCGGTTGCCGGAGGGAGCGACGGTGGAGAAAGGACCGGAGGCGGAGATGGTTTGGCGTCGGCGGCTTAGGGGTTTGAGGTTCGGCGGAGGCTGCGGAAAGGGTTCGTGCGGCGGAGGCTGGCTCGTGGCGGCCGCATGCGGTGGGCGCTGCACCGGAGGTCGGCGGTGGACTCGGGTGACCGGCGGCTGAGGGTTTAGCGGATGGAGAGGATGGGCGGCGGCCCGCGGCGAAGGGGGAGGCACAACAAGGGGTTTTCGGCGGACACGGCGAGGTAAGAGTGGTGGTCGTATAGTTTATTTGGGGTTTTTATTTTGGGTACGGCTCTGGCGATGAGGCCGTGACGGTGATGATGGTGGTTTTGGTGGGGTGGTCTATTGTCGACGGGGATGCGGGGGTTATGGCGGTGGACCGCCGGAGGTGGGGAGCCGGTCGCGGTGGCGGGTTTGTTGGCAGCGGGTGGCAGTGTGAACGGGCGTGGTGGCGGTGGTTCCGATGGTGGTTATGTGGTCGTGGTTGGTATTGGGTTTGGGCGGATGGCCGGGGATGGCGAGGTCGAACGGTGAGTGGTGTCGGGTTCTGGCATGGGTGAAGGCTGTGGTGGAGAAGACGGGGTCTGGTCTTGGCTACGGTGTCATTGGTAGGGATAGGTTTAGGATTTAGGGCTGGGGTTGGATGAGTCGTGTCGGGTGTGTCCGATACGACGGGGACGGAGGTTCGGATCTGTCGGACCCGGGGTGGAGTAATGTATTTGTACAATGAAACACATAGTGGATGGGACACGGACACGGTCATGGACACGATGCACTCACTTCTATGGTAGAAAATTTGTGGAAGAATAGAAATTCATGGAAGAGTACCTGCCTATTTTTAGGACTTGGGAATTCCCATTTGGATAGGATTATGATTAGTTCAAACCCAATTTAGATAATTCATCTATTTATTTAAATTAATTCAATAAATCCAAATCAAAATCAAAATCCAATTCCACATACAAATCAAATTTAAATCTAATTAAATTCTTGGTTTAAAATCAATGGAATAAATCAAATTGCAAATATTTAACTATTTAAATAAATTCATAATTTCAAATCAAGATTTAAATGTCACAATAAATTCCAAATACATTTTTCAAAATACCAATAATAATAATTTTGAAAATAATAAATATTTTTAAAATATCTTTTTGAATAATAAAAATATTAATATTAATAAATCTCAAAAATTATATTTTTATTTAAAATAGATTAATAAATAATTACGCAAATATATGTATGCACGAATAATGCATACATGATTATGCTTTTCCTAGTATACAATAAAATATTATTTATGATTAATAACTGCTAAAAACAAAAAAGATTTTTATAGCAAGAATAATAATTATACAATATTTTGAAAGCGTATAATATAATAGAAAAATATTTTTCTAAAATATGTACGCTCGCACATATTCACACTCGACGAGCAAGAAAATAAATTTTGTGTGCGACGTAAAATACGACTACGCGACGTACAATACAAAAATTTAAATCAGTACCAATTTAATATAAAAATATAGTAGAAATTTAGGGGTTTTACATCATACCCAACTTAAAAGAATTTCGTCCTCGAAATTAAGAATTCGTAGAGGGGTGAGAAGACACAAGGGGGTTTCGATGGGAAACAATCGATAATAATTCATGCCGTAAGAAATTACGATCTAGATCATAGAAAAAATAATACGGTACGGTCACGGGTAATGAATGAGGGTCACGATTAATAGAACGAAAAAGATTCACTTAAATTAAGCGATTAGAGGGTCTTGATAGGGCCGAGTAGTTTGGGATGAAGATATAGCAACATCGAGTGAGAATGGTCATAGCCGATGGAAAGGTTAGAGGAAGTTCTAGTACGACGCTTTCGTCCTCCTAAAATGGGTGAGGGCGAAGCAATATAGAGTTCGAAGGAGACGTTATCGAATACGAATACGTGGTTCAAAGGCGACCGAGTCAAGGCAGTCGTGGATGGAATTCTAAAGGCCAAGTTTAATTAAGTTCCATCCACGTAGAATAATAGATAAAAGCGAACCAATGTGCACTCGGTTGATCAGTGCACTCGGTTGATTAGACCATCATACACCGGTTCTGATTAGACAATATGTTAGTGAGCGGCCGCTCAATATCATATGCCTTGAAGAACAAAATTGCGATAAGCTAAGGAGGAAAGGGTCGAGTTGTACCGGAAGGAAGGAAGTCACCATCGCTGGGGCTCGACTGCCAACAGAGGCAAGAAGCGGTCGCTGCTATCCTCTGCGCGCAGTCGATAGGGAATTGGCGAGTTCGTCGTCAATATTGCTGTTCACGGAGACTATTGGTGCTTTCTTTACATGGAGAGAGCTTGCTCTCAACATGCCTTGTAAAAGTTTAGTCCCACATCGAAAATGCACCATGAGTTATCTCAACATATATACTCGGTTGTGTTGTTGAGAGATGCACATGGGGTGGTGATCCTAAGGAGGGAACCATGTGGGTGATTTTACTAGGAGGTAAGAATAAGGCTCCAAGGATTAAGATTAATGCTTTTGTCATTCTCTTGGATTAATTCCATTTGGAGCTAGCGGCTCGGGCTCGGGCTCGGACTCATTGTCCATGCGGCTCATGAGGCTCATGCGGCCAGGCTGCTGCTGCTGTTGCCGCATGGAGAGCTCCACTGACTATGCAGACTACAAGTCAGTTATGGAAAGACTGATTCAATGCGATTAATTCAGATCCACTTTTTGTAGGATTTGAATTAATTTCGTTGCTATCTTTGTGGGATTTGAATTAATCTCGTTGCTATATTTTTGGGATTTGATTCAATCTTTCCATAACTAAAGATGCGGCTAGGGTTTCCACCCTCTCTCTATTTATACTCTCTTCTGGCCTCCTTTGAGAGGGACTACGAAAATTATAAGTCAGAAAAGGAGAGAGAGAGAGAGGGAGTTGCTGCCACCATTGCAAGTCCATCCGAGGAGTCAGAACAGAGGTGACTTCGAGTGTTCCACAAGTTCTTCAAACTTGCTGGTTCCTAGAAGCAATTTGTGTAGGGCGAATCTTGCTTTGAGCAACGGTGTTTTGACACCCCAGTAATTTTCTTCTTCTCATCTTTCTCTAGATTTTGTAACTCGTTCTGTCCCAATTGCAAAACGTTTGCAAGGAAGAACGAGATATCTTCTCTTCTCTATTTTTCCTCTTTCATATTGTAATCTGGCTATTTGGTAATTTGTATCATCGTAGATCTCGATTGTATCAGTTTTACCATCTTTGATCAAGTCCCGGGACTAACAATCTCAAAGCAAGATCCGTGTAGATGGAAAACATTAATGCTTCGCTCGTCCAATCGGACTAATGCAAGTTGGAAAAGTTTGATGGAGAGCATTATCAAGTCTGGAAGAGAAAGATTTATCTAACTCTTCAACTAAAAGACGTTGATCATGTTCTGTTGGAGGAAGAAACTTCTGTTCCAGACACTGGATCTACTGCCGCAATCAATACGGCTACCAAATTCCAGGCCAAATGGAGAAGGGAAAATAGCATCTGCAGGCTTCTCATCCTGAATGCTATGGAGGATTCCCTGGCAGAATCCTACTCGAAGAAGGAATTTGCCAGAGACATATAGGAGTCTGTGGAAAATCTGTATGAAGAAGACAGGAACAGGAGCAAGATGTTTGTGGTTGAAAAATATCATAAATTGCTCTTTGAGGACGAGAAGTCCATGTTGCCACAGGTGAAGGAATTTCTGAAGCTGCGACAGAAACTGGAAGACGAAGAGATGCCCCTTCCCGACAAGTTTGTCATTGGAGGGATCGTCTCAAAACTTTCTGCTGGATGGAATACCTTCTATGCAAGGATGCTTGGAAAGAAGCTAGACATTAGCTTGGGAGATCTACTTCAAAAGATCCATGTTGAGGACGAGATGCTTTCCCAACAGAAGGTGGACACTCTATCCAAACAGTTGGCTAAAGCCAATCTAGTGCAGACTAGAGATCCCAAGGGGAAGCAGGCGGCTTCTCATCCCAAGAAGAAGGACTTCACTAATCTAAAAGTGAAGGGTCCTTCATTCAAGCAACAGAAGACTAAGTCCCACGTGACTTGTTTCAATTATGGCAAGAAAGGCCACTACAAGACTGAATGCAGATCTAAGCCTAAACAATCAGAGAAAGGTGAGCCTAATAAGGTTTCATTGGTTTCTAACATTGTTACTATGATCGTACAGGTCACAACTCTGGGGGTTGACTCTGACTGGTGGATAGACACTGGTGCGACTTGCCATATCTGTTCTGGCAAGGAATGGTTCGTCACGTACCAGCCGATATCTGAGAAAGTTGTCATGGCGAACCAGGTCCAAGCTGAAGTTCTGGGGATCGGGACTGTGGAGCTGAAACTCACTTCTGGGAACACTCTGACGCTTCAAGGTGTGAAGCATGTTCCGGTGATTGCCAAGAACCTGATCTCTGGGAGCCTGCTCTGCAACACAGGTTTGAGGATGGACATCAATGCTGGTCAGATGGTGATGTCCAAGAAGGGAACATACTTCGGGAAGACTTATCAAACCGAAGGAATATTTAAAATTCAGCTTGTCAATTAGTTTGATGAAATTAATGCAGTTGCATTTTCTAATTATTCTCTTGAGTTGTGGCATAATAAACTAGGACATGTTCATTGTAAAAGAATTAACAAAATGTCTAGTCTAGGACTTATCTCCAAATGTGGGGGTAAGGTAGAGAAGTGTGAAGTATGTGCTCAGACGAAGATCATAAGGAAACCCTTTCATCGGGTCAATCGAAGCACAGATCTTCTGGAGTTAGTACACTTCGATATCTGTGACTTCAAACATTTCTCCACGAAGGCCGGGATGAAGTATTTCATAACCTTCATCGACGACTTCTCAAAATACGCGTTCGTCTACTTGCTCAAGACTAAAGACGAAGCTTTCGAGAAGTTCAGAGAGTTCAGGACCGAAGCTGAACGACAGACTGGACAAGAACTCAAGAGGTTGAGAAGTGATCGAGGTGGGGAGTACAGGTCTCATGACTTCGCATCGTTCTGCAAAGAACATGGAATCATATGTGAGACTACTGCTCCATATTCTCCTCAATCCAACGGAGTAGCAGAGAGGAAGAACCGAACATTAACAGAAATGATGAATTCAATGCTACTTACTGCAGGTCTTCCAAAATGCTACTGGGGAGAAGCTGCATTAACGGCCACTTTTATTCTGAATAGAGTGCCATATGCAACTTCGGACGTAACTCCTCATAAACTCTGGTTCAAAGTCAGACCAAACTTGAATGTCATTCGAGTGTGGGGGTGTCTCGCGTATATGAAGCTCCCTGATCTGAAGATTCAGAAGCTGGGGACAAGGACTACGAAGGCGATCTTCTTAGGGTATGCCGAGAAGAGTGATGCTCGAAGATTTCTTGATATTGAGTCAAATCATATCATCGAATCTCGCGATGCTGAATACTTTGAAGACAAGTTTACAAAAGACAAAAACATTGTTCTTTTAGATATTCCGAAAAATGATGAAGGTACAAATGAGACTGAAATCTTATATGGGCCAGTAGTCCAAGAAGAAGCTGTTGTGGATGAAACAACTCTTGTACCAGAACTTGCAGAGCCGTCAGCAAAGCGAGCGAGGAGACCTAAAGATTTTGGAGATGACTTTGTCACCTATCATGTGGAAGCAGATCCGCTTACCTATGATGAGGCGATGAAGACCAGAGATGCTATCTTCTGGAAGGAGGCAGTGAATGACGAGTTTGACTCTATTACCTCCAATAACACATGGGTGTTGGTAGATCTACCTGAAGGAAAAAAGCCCATCGGATGTAAATGGATCTTCAAGAAGAAGTTGAAGGCAGATGGAACTATTGACAAGTTCAAGGCTAGGCTGGTAGCCAAGAAATTTTCTCAGAAACAGGGGATATACTACTTTGATACGTACGCTCCAGTAGCTCGGATGACCACCATCAGGATGTTAATCGCTCTAGCAGCTATACATAAGTTGGTGATACATCAGATGGATGTAAAAATAGCATTCCTGAATGAGGAACTGATCGAAAAGATTTATATGCAACAGCCAGATGGATTTGTCGTCAAAGGTCTTGAAGACAAAGTCTGCAAGTTGGTGAAATTATTGTATGGTTTGAAGCAAGCTCCCAAGATGTGGCATGATAAGTTTGACAAAGTTATTAGGTCAAACGGCTACAGAGTCAGCGAGACGGACAAATGTGTTTACACAAAGTTTGCTGATGGAAGAGGAGTCATCGTTTGTCTGTACGTGGGCGACATGCTAATCCTAGGGACGGATATTGGATGTGCCACGGAGACAAAGAAGTTCCTCTCAACCAAGTTAAGTATGAAGGACTTGGGGGATGCAGATGTCATATTGGGCATAAAAATCATCCGAACAAACACTGGAGTAGCGCTGTCACAATCTCACTACATTGAGAAGATGCTCACACGCTATGGGTATAAGGATCTTCCAGGGATCGATACGCCATACAGGGGTGATGAGAAGCTGAAGCCAAACTCGAGGGAAAGCGTCAGGCAGCTGGAGTATTCTAGCATTATCGAAAGTTTAATATACGCAACCACTGCCATAAGGCCTGACATAGCTTTCGCCGTGGGAATGCTGAGTCGGTTCACAAGCAACCCAGGGGTTGAGCACTGGAAAGCTGTGAAGCGGGTGATGAGATATCTCAAGAAGACTCAGACATATGCACTGCACTACAACGGATATCCGACAGTAGTGGAAGGCTTCAGTGATGCTAGCTGGTGTTCAGAGGTGGAAAGCGAGAGATCCATAGGTGGATATGTCTTTTTCTTGGGTGGAGCTGCTATATCGTAAAAGTCGAAGAAATAGACTATACCCTCTCGTTCCTCCATTGAATCTAAATTCTATGCACTTGAAACTACAGCAAATGAAGCAGAATGGCTTCGGGAGCTCATGTATGATCTTCCAGTGGTTGGGGCTCAGATACCGGCGATACCGATATACTGTGACAACCAGGCGACTGCGGCGGTGGCATCAAATGACCTCTTCAATGGAAAGAAGAGGATTGTGCGGTTGAAGCACAGGGCAGTACACGATCTTATCAAAAGAGGTGTAATTGCAGTGATTGATGTTCGGAGTCAGGAGAACCTGGCAGATCTGTTCAAAAAGGGCCTCAAGCGCCAGTTGGTCGATGATACAGCTTGTAAAATGGGCTTGAAGGCATTCTGATAGTGTGTCTTTGTAATCCTACCATAAAGTTTTATGCTATTAGTTCAAAGAGAAATCTACTAGGCATCTAACTTTTGGTTCAAAGGAGGATCACTGACTAGGAAACTATCAGGTAACAGTGGGTACTTGTTCTCTGGAACATGGAAGGGATACGGACCCATAACCACTGTTGTCTACTATGCATTTTCTGCAAAAAAAATAGATCCTGTGGAAGGTTGGCTTAAACGCCTTAATGAGTTCTCAGGCAGAGTGAATGCCTGGTGTGCTTTACAGAAAGCACGGTAGAGCAGCACTACAAGGAGTAAAACTCCATGCTACAGTAGGATGACTCCACCATGAGATTTCCAGGTCTGAGGTAATGCCTCGGCTTTGCAAGCCAAGTCATAGCGGCGTAGTACCGCAAATAGGCAGGTAGCCTAATGTTGTATGACGTAATTAAAGAGTTATAGACAGCACTACAAAGGGGAGGATGGCCCCATGTTACAGTGACACAATACCACGATGAGGTACCCAGATAGGGGTTAAGCCTCGGTCTTGCAAGCTATAACGCCCCAGTCCCAAAATAAATAGGACTAGGTACGTATCCATGCCAGGTGTATTCATACGAAGTATACTCCAATATATGGAAACCTCGTATAAATACATAAGCTGTAAAATACAGTAGAACCATAACTAATCTCATCCACACAAAATAAATAAAATAAAGTTGTCATATAATGAGAAAGAATTGTCTTGATATAATATGTTGGGCGGAGACAAATCCACTACCAACAAGAAAAGAAGAAATACATGAGTAAAGAAATAAATTTGGTGAGCAAAGCGAAGACGATCCACGTGCAATCATCCTCGAGAAATAGCAATGAACACGGCTAGAGCTAAAGCACTTGCGAAAGACAATAGCACACACCTGGGTAGATAACCAGGTCCTCAGAGGAACGTAACAAGACACATAATATCATGCCATAAACTGAATAAATATTGCTCAAATAAATAAGTAAATCGAATTATAACATGGTCCAATACGCACCTACTGAACGAGCGTACCATCCCCCCAACCAAACAAGGACAGAAGATGGTAAACTAATTCACGGTGACGTATCTTTCCATGCTATGAATCCAATATGGTATCCGGACCCCAACAAGGTTCAATATCTTCTCATCGAAGTAGTAAGTCACACATGCAACCAAACAAGGACAAGATGTGACGAACTAATCTGCGACAAGTTATTGTTCCAAGCCACGGTCATATACAAGTACCCAAACCAAAAGTACTCGTACCTAACGGATAAAAGTGCCTAACCGTTCTAAGTAAAATATAGTTAAGAACAATCCTTCCTACGCGTGGGCCCTGGCTGAATAGGATCGGCATAGTCCCCCCTTGGGGCATTAGAGGCCCAATCAATAAGAGGATGACGTTCCGCAGAATCGTCAGTGGCCGTCAGTAATCTTGGATAAGCTGACCCGCGTCTCCGACGGAGCTCACGGGTTACAAAAGGGAAGTGCATCGAAGCCCATATGCTAAGGAGTTGTCCTCCCCGCCCAATGTCTACTGTATTGTATCCACAACGCAAAACCACTATAACCGCTAAGTCAAACTAGCATGCAATCTCTATTAGCGGTTATTCCTATCGTACGGCTTGTACGTACTGGTGGCCAGCCAATCACGCACTTTCGTGTTCTACATGCGACACACAACTTCGTGTTACAATGTGTCAAGGTCATGAATACAACACACAAAGGTGGTCCCTTAAATCTATGTTTAATTTGTAAGAAAATAATACATAGCAGGAAATATAAATGAACAGTAAGTTCTAACAGTTATGCCATGTATCACAGTTTAATTTGCATAAAAAAAATAAATAATGCATGAAATATGAGCTAAAATGAATAAACAGCTAATGGCAAGGTATCTTGCCTGGTAGTACGCCTGGTGTGCTGCAATGATCAAGGTGGTACGAACTGCGACTTCGGTGCGACAACTACACAAGAAGACTTCTGTTGGTGGTACAGACCGGTGCATCGGGTCCAGAACGGTCAATTTAGTTAGGGCCGACACAAGGTAGACTAGAATTGGTGAGGGAATAAGAGGAGCGATTATGGACAGGAGAGAAATCAAAGAATAATGGATAAATAATTATATACCATTTTTAGAAAACCATTTAACCCAAAAATATATCTTATTAGTAAAAATAGTTTTTATATAAATATATGAAAATGTAAAATAAGATCGCCTTTAGGCAAAAACAAAATTGTACATGTGTAAAAATAATTTGTTGATAGCTATCTCTATTTTCGTTCGATAAATATAAAACCTAAAAATGTATTAAGCTAAAATACTCCAAAGTGGTCAAAAAATGATTTTTAAGTAGTAAACTATATTTCATTAATTACAATATATCCTAGATAAATATTTAAATGCTTAATCCTTAAGACCAAAACTACTTATATTCATATAAATTTAGAAGGATATTTTTGTGTTAAAACTTAACTTTGAATTCAGCTAGAAGTATTTATATGAATAAAATCATAACATTAACAAAACAAGAAAATAGTGATAATAGTAATAATGATAATAATAAAAACAGTAATGATAATAATGATAATAATAATAATAATAATAATAATGTTACTAATTAATAATCCAATAACCAATAAGCTAACCTTCAAAACAAACAAAGAAACAAAGAAAATAATAATAATAATAATAATATATCATAAAATAATAAATAATTTAACCCAACCGAAGCTGTTCTCCTATCAGTACCACAAGTAGAGAGAGAGAGTTAGCAGAGAAAGATAAATTTTGAGTGAGGTAAGAGAGAGAGGGGAAGAGAGATTAGAGAGAGAGAAGCGGAATAGGCGGTCGGAAGGCGGCCAGCGGCTGAGGAGAGGGTTCAGGTCGGCTGGAGGAGCAAAGTGCGGAGGAAGGGAAGTCGGAGAAGAAGGGGGCGCGGTGCTCGGCGTTGATGGCCGCGCGGAACTCGCCGACGTGCGGCGGAGTTCGCTGGCGGCAAGGAGAAGAAGGGTTTTTCGGGGGTTCGGCCACGCGGCGGTTGCCGGAGGGAGCGGCGGTGGAGGAAGGCCCGGAGGCGGAGATGGTTTGGCGTCGACGGCTTAGGGGTTTGAGGTTCGGCGGAGGCTGCGGAAAGGGTTCGTGCGGCGGAGGCTGGCTCGTGGCGGCCGCACGCGGTGGGCGCTGCACCGGAGGTCGGCGGTGGACTCGGGTGACAGGCGGCTGAGGGTTTAGCGGATGAAGAGGATGGGCGACGGCCCGCAGCGAAGGGGGAGGCGCAGCAAGGGGTTTCCGGCGGACACGGCGAGGTAAGAGTGGTGGTCGTATAGTTTATTTGGGGTTTTTGTTTAGGGTACGGCTCTGGCGACGAGGCCGTGACGGTGATGATGGTGGTTTTGGTGGGATGGTCTGTTGTCGACGGGGATGTGGGGGTTATGGAGGTGGACCGCCGGAGGTGGGGAGCCGGTCGCGGTGGCGGGTTTGTTGGCAGCGGGTGGCGGTATGAACAGGCGTGGTGGCGATGGTTCCGATGGTGGTAATGTGGTCTTGGTTGGTGTTGGGTTTGGGCGGATGGCCGGGGATGGCGAGGTCGAACGGTGAGTGGTGTCGGGTTCTGGCATGGGTGAAGGCTGTGGTGGAGAAGACGGGGTCTAGTCATGGCTACGGTGTCATTGGTAGGGATAGGTTTAGGATTTAGGGCTGGGGTTGGATGAGTCATGTCGGGTGTGTCCGATACGACGGGGACGGAGGTTCGGATCTGTCGAACCCGGGGTGGAGTAATGTATTTGTACAATGAAACACATAGTGGATGGGACACGGACACGATCATGGACACGATGCACTCACTTCTATGGTAGAAAATTTGTGGAAGAATAGAAATTCATGGAGGAGTACCTGCCTATTTATAGGATGTGGGAATTCCCATTTGGATAGGATTATGATTAGTTCAAACCCAATTTAGATAATTCATCTATTTATTTAAATTAATTCAATAAATCTAAATCTAAATCAAAATCCAATTCCAGATACAAATCAAATTTAATCTAATTAAATTCTTGGTTTAAAATCAATGGGATAAATTAAATTGCAAATATTTAACTATTTAAATAAATTCATAATTTCAAATCAAGATTTAAATGTCACAATAAATTCCAAATACATTTTTCAAAATACCAATAATAATAATTTCGAAAATAATAAATATTTTTAAAATATCTTTTTGAATAATAAAAATATTAATATTAATAAATCTCGAAAATTATATTTTTATTTAAAATAGACTAATAAATAATTACGCAAATATATGTATGCACGAATAATGCATACATGATTATGCTTTTCCTAGTATACAATAAAATATTATTTATGATTAATAACTGCTAGAAACAAAAAGGCTTTTTATAGCAAGAATAATAATTATACAATATTTTGAAAGCGTATAATATAATAGAAAAATATTTTTCTAAATATGTACGCTCGTACATATTCGCACTCGACGAGCAAGAAAATAAATTTTGTGCGCGACGTAAAATACGACTACGCGACGTACAATACAAAAATTTAAATCAGTACCAATTTAATATAAAAAAATATAGTAGAAATTTAGGGGTTTTACATCCTACCCAACTTAAAAGAATTTCGTCCTCGAAATTAAGAATTCGTAGAGGGGTGAGAAGACACAAGGGGGTTTCGATGGGAAACAATCGATAACAATTCATGTCGTAAGAAATTACGATCTAGATCCTAGAAAAATAATACGGTACGGTCACGGGTAATGAATGAGGGTCACGATTAATAGAACAAAAAAGATTCACTTAAATTAAGCGATTAGAGGGTCTTGATAGGGCCGAGTAGTTTGGGATGAAGATATAGCAACATCGAGTGAGAATGGTCATAGCCGATGGGAAGGTTAGAGGAAGTTCTAGTACGATGCTTTCGTCCTCCTAAAATGGGTGAGGGCGAAGCAATATAGAGTTCGAAGGAGACGTTATCGAATACGAATACGTGGTTCAAAGGCTACCGAATAAAATTTCAAATGAATTGTCAAGGCAGTCGTGGATGGAATTCTAAAGGCCAAGTTTAATTAAGTTCCATCCACGTAGAATAATAGATAAAAGCGAACCAATGTGCACTCGGTTGATCAGACCATCATACACCGGTTCTGATTAGACAATATGTTAGTGAGCGACCGCTCAATATCATATGCCTTGATCAAGCTCGATAAAGAATTAGCTTGCAAATACTAGACTATATTTGCATCATTAGTCAAAACGGTAAATACATAGGTACGAGAGATTAAGATTTAAAGAAGGTAGAATGATTGTAAGTCATACAGTCGTCCTATAGTCTTCTTGTCCAAGTCCTTGGTTGGCTAGACGGGTTAGGTCCTCTACATTCTAGGATCTAAATAAGCTTACTAATATAGGTCACTAGGTCAAAGGGGTTGCTAGTTCATAAGTATTCTACCCAACTTAAAGAATTAAGCTAAGGGTGTTTGGGACATCTAACTAGTAGGTTCAATCTCTAGCAAGCACGAAGGGAAGATAAGGATAATGATATGAGGAATCAAGCAAGATGTAATTGATGAGTCAAACTGTAGTTCGAATATGGAATCGAAGAAGGAGGTCAAGTATGTGGATGAGATCCTAGACTTCTAATCCTATTCGCAGGCTTGCTTGGTATGGTAAAGTAACCAAACAATTTATCTTGACCTGCATGGGCCACCACAAAAACATGTAACACCCCAGTCCCAAAATACGTAGGACTAGGTACGTATCCATGCCAGCTGTATTCATACGAAGTATACTCCAATATATGAAAACCTCGTATAAATACATAAGCTGTAAAATGCAGTAGATCCATAACTAATCTCATCCACACAAAATAAAGAAAATAAAGATGTCATATAATGAGAAAGAATTGTCTTGATACAATATGTTGGGCGAAGACAAATCCACTACCAACAAGTAAAGGAGAAATACATGAGTAAAGAAATGAATTTGGCGAGCGAAGCGAAGACGATCCACGTGCAATCATCCTTGAGAAATAGCAATAAATACGGCTAGAGCTAAAGCACCTGCGAAAGACAATAACACACACCTGGGGAGGTAACCAGGTCCTCAGAGGGACGTAACAAGACACGTAATACCATGCCATATAAACTGAATAAATATTGCTCAAATAAATAAGTAAATCGAATTATAATATGGTCCAATACGTACCTACTGAACGAGCGTACCATCCCCCCGACCAATCAAGGACAGGAGATGGTAAACTAATTTACGGTGACGTATCTTTCCATGCTATGAATCCAATATGGTATCCGGACCCCAACAAGGTTCAATATCTTCTCATCGAAGTACTAAGTCACACCTACAACCAAACAAGGACAAGATGTAACGAACTAATCCGCGACAAGTTATTATTCCAAGCCACAGTCATATACAAGTACCCAAACCAAAAGTACTCGTACCTAACGGATAAAGGTGCCTAACCGTTCTAAGTGAAATATACTTAAGAACAATCCTTCCTACGCATGGGCCCTGGCTGAATAGGATCGGCATAGTCCCCCCTTGGGACACTAGAGGCCCAATCAATAAGAGTATGACGTTCTGCAAAATCGTCAGTGGTCGTCAGTAATCTTGGGTAAGCTGACCCGCGTCTCCGGCGGAGCTCACGGGTTACAAAAGGGAAGTGCATCGAAGCCCATGCGCTAAGGAGTTGTCCTCCTCGCCCAATGTCTACTGTGTTGTATCCACAACACAAAACCACTATAACCGCTAAGTCAAACTAGCATGCAATCTCTATTAGCGGTTATTCCTATCGCAGGGCTTGTACGTTCTGGTGGCCAGCCAATCACGCACTTTCGTGTTCTACATGCGACACACAACTTCGTGTTACAACGTGTCAAGGCCATGAATGCAACACACAAAGGTGGTCCCTTAAATCTAGGTTTAATTTGTAAGAAAATAATACATAGCAGGAAATATAAATGAACAGTAAGTTCTAACAGTTATGTCATGTATCACAGTTTAATTTGCATAAAGAAAATAAATAATGCATGAAATATGAGCTAAAATAAATAAACAACTAATGGCAAGGAGTCTTGCCAGGTAGTACGCCTGGTGTGCTGCGATGATCAAGGTGGTACAAACTGCGACTTCGATACGACAACTATACAAGGGGACCTCTGTTGGTGGTACAGACCGGTGCATCGGGTCCAGAACGGTCAATTTAGTTAGGGTCAACCCAAGGTAGACTAGAATTGGTGAGGGAATAAGAGGAGCGATTATGGACAGGAAAGAAATCAAAGAATAATGGATAAATAATTATATACCATTTTTAGAAAACCATTTAACCCAAAAATATATCTTATTAGTAAAAATAGTTTTTATATAAATATATGAAAATGTAAAATAAGATCGCATTTAGGCAAAAACAAAATTGTACATGTGTAAAAATAATTTGTTAATAGCTATCTCTATTTTGGTTCGATAAATATAAAACCTAAAAATGTATTAAGCTAAAATACTCCAAAGTGGTCAAAAAATGATTTTTAAGTAGTAAACTATATTTCATTAATTACAATATA
>JANAVB010025424.1:0-45000 GCA_029216955.1 Iris pallida
TTTGCAAATAAGTAGCTCTTGAGCACTCGATTGGATGATACACCCTAGACATGTGCATTGTTGACCCAAAATAGATCAAAATTATATATTGGGTCATACGGTTTCGATCTATGTCAAGTCCAAAAAATTAAATTAGAAGTTGGCTTAAATTACGTCAATGGCTCAAATTGGCCTAACATGGCACGAAATTGCACATAGTCAAAAGAATGTTGAAAAGCAAAATTGGTTGGGGTATGATATATTATACTCAAGGTGGACGAGTCTAGAATTCAAATATAGAACTGAATTTGAGAAAATAATATTTGTTGTGCTTCCAAAATCAAAGCTACAGTAAAATACTAACATAGTCATTATTGACTTTAATAAATTAAAATATCTAAATAAAATAATTAAAAGTAATTAAAAATAATTAAAAATAAGATCCAAAAATAAGGGGAGTTACAACCTACCCACCTTAGAAAATTTCATCCTCGAAATTAAAAATAACACAATTATAAAAATAAGAAAATTTTTGTCATAAGAATAATTAAGCTAAGACTTATCGGCATCTACGAGTAAGTAGGGATAACGCTCACGCACAGAATCTTCATGCTCCCAGGTTGATTCTCCCAGAGAATGGTGCCTCCATGCACCACAAACCAGTCTAATTATCTGCCCTCTATGCATCTTCTCACTCGTATCCAAGATACCTATCGGCTGCTCCTCGTATAATAAAATGGATCCCACCATGATCTCAGAGTGATCGACCACATGACTGGGATCAGTCACATACCTCCTCAGCTATAGACATGGAATACATCATGCACTCCCTCTAGTGATGGGGGTAAGGCAAGTCGATATGCCACCTTTCCTACACGTTCAATGATATCGAACGATCCAATATACCTTGGAATCAACTTCCCTCTACTTTCGAATCGAATGGTGCCCCACGTCGGTGAGATCCTCTGAAATATATCCTCACCCTCCTTAAATCCAGTGGTCGACGATGCATATCGGCCCAATTCTTCTGTCGGTCTTCAGCTGCCTGAAGATGACTCTAAATATGCTTTACATTCTCGACTGTCTGTGTCACAAGCTCTTGTTCAAGTATCTATCGCTCTCCTACGTCGCTCCAACATATGGGTGATCTACACTTCCTTCCATACAATACTTCATATGGTGCCATTTGTATACTAGCTTGGTAACTGTTGTTGTAGGAGAATTCCACCAAGTGCAGGTGATCCTTCCAAGAGCCTCCAAAGTGTAATAAGTACGCCCTCAACATGTCTTCTAGGGTCTTTATAGTGCACTCCGACTGACCATCCATCTGTGGATGATATGAAGTACTGAACTTGAGTCTCGAACCCAAGCTCTCTTGCATACTCCTCCAGAAATGCGAGGTGAATCTAGAATTCCTGTCCGTGACTATGTAACTGGTACCCCATGAAGTTTCATAATTTTTCTCATGTACAATTCAGCTAACATCTCGGTAGACTGACCCACTTTGAACGGCAAAAAATGTGCCGACTTCGTGAGTCTATCCACAATCACCCAAACTGTGTCCTTTCCACTAGAACTCCTCGAAAATCTTGTAACAAAATCCATGGTAATATGTCCCACATCTATTCCGGAATGGAAAGCAGTTACAACATACATGCGGTCCTCTGGTACTCTGTCTTTTCCTACTGATAGACCAAGCACTTTTCTACGAAGCGTGCAATCTCCCTCTTCATACCATGCCACCAATAGTACTGCTTCAAGTCCCGATATATCTTAGTACTCCTGGGATGAATAGAATAAATAGAACTGTGGTCTTCACTCAACAACTCCTGCCTCAGTCCTCCATTTGGAACATATAGGCGATTCCCGCACCTTAATGTCCATCCTCATGAATAAAAAGTCCTGTCTGCTCTCCAGCCTCTGTCCTCTCACGAAGTCTTCGAAATCTTGCGTCTGTAGGCAAAGCTGCCTTGATCCTATCCACGAGCGACGACTGCACTTCTAAATTATCAAGTACTCCTTGATGTCCCGGTATAATGACTTCTATTCCAAGCTTCTGAAGATCCTCTAATAACTGGGGCTGGGCTGTCAAGAAATATGCAGTAGGCTTCCTACTCAAAGCGTCCGCCACTACGTTCGTCTTGTCAGGATGGTACTATAATTCTATATCATAGTATGTGATGAGCTCCAACCGCTGCCTCTGTCATGCCCCGCTTCCGTAGGAGCGATCATCCTCGCTAAGGCGTGATACCGCACGAGCCAAGATTGCGCTCGTACAAGGCGGGTTTCGTAACGGCCGATTTCAGCGGCTGCGACGGAGTCATCGTACAGAAATCCCATGCAGAGACGTTGAACATGCAGCAGAAATTTAGAACAAAACACAAGTTATTCAAAAAAGCTCTTTTATTGATATTGAACAAGGTTACAATGGGGGCGTAAGGCCAAGATTACAATCATTCAAATACACTCGTCTCACATTACAAGTCACTCAGCTCTCTCTCATCTCTCAAATACAAGTCTTGAGCCAGCGGATGCTTCAGAAGACGACGTCCATACATTATGTCCCATATAAGTCTTTACTCCATACGGCCGCACACTTCAAATCGCCAAGGAATTCCGTGCCTCGACGCATCCAAGCGAGCTCCGCACCACGAGCTTCTACCTGTGCCTGCACATCGAAACTATGTGGATGTCAGTACTCAACTGTACTGGTGGAATGAGCTCCTTGCCCACCCATACAAAACTAACACGTTAATTTACTTTGTGCAACATAATCCCTTCTTATCAATTGTCTTTCTAGTCTTGCCTTAGGATCAGTTTTATGACCGACGCCTTGCCTGTTTTGTGTCTTTAGACCATCTCGTGCTTGCAACGAGAACGTTAAATTCATACCTTGCCTTAAGACCCTTCTCGTGCCAACAACGTTAACCATCGAGTCGTGTATGTCTTACGGCTTAAAATCAGAGACGCAACTATGCGATGAGACTCCATTCCCGTGTGACCGTGCTACAAACCCTTGCTGAGGCCGTGCCTCGTAACTCAGTGAGATTTAAACATATCACCGCCTCGCGGCCCTTGCCGCCAAGCGGCCCTTGCTACTTTGTTCACCAACTAACTCAATCGAGACTTGTAAACTTAGTGTCACTTAACCAACTTGTCATGCAGCGATTCCTGACTTAAACTCGAACAACTCGACCAAACTTTTGCAACTCACATGTCAATACCTTAAGACTCGACGACACCACTCGTGCCGAAGCATGGCGCCTATATTGAAGCCAAATCATAGGCCTAAACTTTGTGTTCTAACTGTACACACCTTTAACTCGACTCAATCCAAAAGCATACACGCGGATAGCCGCTATTTGTTGACATCTATATAAACTTGGCCACTAGCATCACAAGCTATCCTGAGACGTATAGCTTGGTTAAATCGGGACCTTTCAACGCAAGTAGCTAGCTCCGTTGCAAGCCCCCGCTTTAACCCGTGCCAAAACCTTACGCACGACTATACCATATTTCCTCCTAGGCCGAGTCGGTCCCATGGCCCAGGGATGTCGCTCGAGAAAACTTTGCCCTTGTCAAAAAGTTGTCCATGACCATGCAAGACTTGACACAAACTGACGTCTCACACAGTCATCCTTCATTCAATGTTACCCTCTCTTTTCAAAACCATGTTCAAGACTTCTATCCTTGAGATCCCTCGATGACCCACGGTCACGAGCCTTTTTCTTTCCTTGAGACCCCTCGACGACCCACGGTCGCGAGCATTCTTTCCTTGTTACCTTATCATTTTGTTCAACTCATGAACGCCTATTTGATAGTCCTTTCTCGAAACTTACTTTGAATCAATTGTGGTCCTTGCCTCAAATACTAAGTCCATGTACCGTACCTTAAGCCAATCGTGCTCTACGCAACTCTCCTGCCCAAGTCGATGGGCCTTGAGATCGTGGGACTACTTAACTTGACAACCGCAGAATGAGAGGGACATCACTTGGAATGACTTAGGTCGACCGACATAACTTTACCTAACTTACTCAAGCCTACAACTTAACCCGAGGGATGAGCAAAGGCTATGCTAAGCCTTGCGCAGTGGAAGCGTGCATGCTTTATAGAGCATTTATGCGGGCGACGCCTATGACTTAGCCAAATTCATAGATTTGTGTCGAAGACCAAATTTCCTTCTCCCAAGCCACGGGACGAAGGACCGAGTGTCATTTTGAAAGCACACCGTGCGCCGACTCTATGCCGACCGTTGGACCTTTCCATATTTTATCTCAATTCGACCCGTCGGGATTACTCACTTTTGCTATGTAGATTCATCTTTTTTATTATTAAGCCTACTTGTGTAAGTTAAAAATATTCGATTTATTATGTGAAGGCAAAGATGAGGCAAATTCATCGAAACTACCCCACCTGAGCGAGCGGTCGCCTCGACCGAGCGACGTCTCAGAGTAGCCGTTGCAAGGCTAAGTCCGAACGTCGTCGGTGTTTCGATTCCTCCGATTGATTGAGTGGGACGGGGTACTACATCATACACCACTCAGAAAAAGTTTTGTCCTCGAAACTAACTGAGTACACTTATCGACTTATCACTTTCTCAACATTCAAGGACTGTCGCACACACTACACCTATGCGTTCTCTCAATCCCAGCCACGCTCGTGCTTATCGCTAACTTAGTCGTATGGTACACCAACCGATCAACCAACATTCAAACTCGTCTCAATTCAATGATCATCAACATTTTTTCGAAACTCACGATCTTAAAATCCTCGACACTTTCCCATTCCTTAAGTCTCACTTGATTCAACGTATTACTTAGTTGGATCGTGCACATATTCCAGGCATCCCCAAAATACATGCATTTCAGCCAAGCCTTGTGTTAGAGAATTTGCCTTCACCACTCGAGTCGGATGGTGCACATATTCGGGCGTCCCTGATATACGTGCATGTCAACCGAGCCTCATGAGTGGTGCCTCCACAATTTTATACCACTTCGCACTTGGACGTCTGCCTAACCGCTAGGCTATGTCTTTCTGTCAGTATTGGAAACATAGTTCCCAAACAACGATATCAATACTGACCCCATCCTAAGGTCAAACCAAGTTGATAGTACGAGATTTTTTTACCCAAGCTCGCATCACTCTGATTTCTAAACTTTGAGCATAGATTGCCTATACACATCCCAACATTTTTTGTACAGGGTTCGAGTCATTCAACAAAGCCATCCTACGATAATTTACGTTCACCCAATCTTCGACAAGAAAATATCGCTCGTTCATCAAGCCGTTTCGCATAATCTATCTCTTCAAACACGTCTGACATAATCTGCCTATCAATCCTTCCAAGTCAAGCACGCTACGACACAATTCATCGCTAGACCATAATTCACATTTTATACTCCCTAAGTCATTCATCACAATTCACGTAATCGATCCCAAGGTCGTCCGACTTAATAATATGTTGTGCCCCGATCTCACGCGAGTCCGATGATCCACGGTGGTTCATGAATCACCATACAACGCTCCCGCGGAAATGTCATTCTCATCGGGGCGTAACTCTAGTTTGTGTCTAGACTAGTTCATTCTCGATGCGCGGATTGGACCTACTCAATCCTCAAATTTACTTCATTCATCAATCGCAAGTCCTAACATCCTCGAATTTTTCCTTCACATCAAATCGACAAGTCGAGACCATCAAAGTTGCCGCATACTAATTTTTCCAGTTTGATCATTCCCGCGACATGAATCACCATGTCAGCGCTCACGCGGAACGATCATCCCAAATCTGACGCAATGCATCTGCGAGGCTAGAGTCGTGCTCGCGCAAGACAAGATTGTCGACGCTGTGGTTATCCGCGTAACCATTAAGACACGATCACTTTCATCCAACATTCATTTCAATCAAAATCCTAAGTATTGCATCCAACCGAACAATAATACTTGCACGATCGTCCTTCGTCGAGTCAGAGTACCCCCGAGTTATCGTATATCGATCTTTGATACGCCTCAATACCATCGACGAAATGCGTAACCCGATGATCTTTCTTTGCAACCAATTTCGAGTCGTGCAAATGATGCTATCATTCGACTGGATAATCTTCTCGACATTTAATTCAAGTTCGATCATTATCCCTCAAATCAATCACAATATCAAATTCCTCAAACCCAATTTTGCGTATTGTTCATCCGTTTATCTCAAGTCATCGACCAACGTGTTTCCTCAATTCGCGTTATTCTTTGCTAAATCAAATCATCGAGAAACATTCAATCCACTCCGCAAAGTCATTGCGTAACTTAAAAACTCAAACTTTTCATGCACGCTATCTTTCGATCGTGCTAACTTTCGTATACGATTTCACGTCTATTTCCTCGATCAAGTCATCCATTCGTACACCCTAACTTTTCTTCGATTCGATTTTACCTACTCAATCATTTTCGTATTTCATACTCGTACCATCCCCAATCCCGTGCACGTTCTGTGCACGTCAATTTCTAGGTCGTTCGAATCAACTGTATGCCCCCTAAATTTTCACTATGATTTTAAAATTTATTTATTTTGATATGGATTTATTTTTGGTATCGTACGTCGAGTGCGAATGCGTAAAATACGTAAATTTAAAATATTTATTTATTCATATACAAAATATTTGATTATAGTTTATATATATATAGAAACCGTATTTTGTTATTGGTATGAGCAAGTATTTTCTATCAAAACGGCATACCACGATAATTACCAAAACCTATATTTTTACTTTTGAAAGACTATTTTATTCAGTAGTAATTTAGAAAAACCATGAATTATGTAAATATTTGTTTGCATACAAGGTACATGAAATTTATTAATGTATATATATTGTTAATTTTTGAAATTAATTTATTATTATTTATATTATTTATAAAAAGGCATTTTTAAAATAGTTTGATTTAATGTTTGATTATTATGGCAATTTAAATTTGAGTTATCTTATCTTTATTTTAAATAGTTCTAAATTAAAGTTGTGGTTTAAATTGGATTTGGATTTGGTTGAATTGGCTTTAAATCTATTTAATTAAATGATGAATTATCTATTGGGGATTTAAATAAACCCACAATCCTATCCAAATGGGAATTCCCACGTCCTATAAATAGGCAGGTACTCCTATATAATTTTCACCACCCACGTGCATCGTGTCTGTGCCTCCCATCCACTATGTTTTCTCCTCTATTACAGTTACAAATTTTTATTCCGTCCAACAACCCTGGACTCGACGCCTTCCCGTGTCTCGCAGGACACGCAATCACCACGACCCGACCTAGACTCTAATCCGGACCATCACCACCATCGCCACCATCGCCACTCCAACAGCCACAAACCACCAACATCACAAAATCGTGTTCCCGTGTCTGTGTCCTCGTTCATCATCATCAGCCTCATATCAGCCGCGTGTCCGGCCTCGGCCGAACCCAGCCCCTCCGACCACCATCTTCACCATCGCGGCCACCCGAAGAAACCCCACAACACCACAATCACCACCACCAGAAATAGGAGAAGGGGGGAGAAACTCTCACCTCGAACCGCAAGATTCGGCGTTCCCGCACCACCGCCGAGGAATCGCCGGCGTGCGCGTCGACATCGCTGGGGATCTCCGGCACTGCAGCCAGTGCGGACCCCTGCCGTGCCGGAGCACCGCCGCGCCCTCCGAGTTCTCCGCCTTCTTCGGCGCCAGCGAATACCACCGCACCGTCTCCAGTGCCACAACTGCCCGGAGCTGCCCCTCTGTCTCTCGATCTCCTTGCCCGCCGTGAGCATCCCGACCCTCTCCTCCGCTGAGCCACCTCCGGCGCCCCCATCGGACAACAAACCCCGCCCAGTCGCCGGCGCGCCTCCACGAGACTGAGCCACCGCCGCCGATCCGGCATCTCCGAACACTCGCACCACCGCCTTCCGCCGATCTCCTCGTCGCAGCCAGTGCAGCCAACCACCGCCGACTCTCCCCTCCGTCTGCCGCCCGACAGCCGACCTCGGGTGAGCGCCCATTTTCTTTCCCACTCTCTCTCTCACATTGTTTAATTTGGGGGGAAGAAGGTCTGTAACAAGGGGGTTATTAATATTATTATTTGTTATTAATATTATTATTTGTTATTATTAGTATTATTATTATTATATTATATTACTGTTATTATTATTATTATTATTATTATTATTATTATTATTATTATTATTATTATTATTATTATTATTATTATTATTATTATTATTATTATTATATTTATTATTATTATTATATTTATTATTATTATTTTCAGTTTTTGTTATTATGGGTATTATTGTTAATATTATACTAGTAGTATTATTATGGTATCAACAATTGCATTATTTTAGGAATTCTAGAAATATATATTTTTGTAGATTTCAAGGATAGTTCTTTTTACCTAAAAGGCTTTATTTTGAAAAAATGTGGATTTTAGTCCACATGCCATTTTATTACTTTTTGAAGATGTCTCCTAAAATATTTTTAACTAATAGGAAAGGTTATTTTCAAAGTTATCAATGATTTCTAGTATTCCCAATATTTACCTAAATTATTTGTACTAATAAAAATATAGGTTTTAAACTAGAAAAATATATTTTAATAAACTTAGATTTTTTTCTTCCTAAAACCGTATTCTTGAGTTTCATATATTCTAATAAAATTAGTCTTCAAAACAATAAGGGAATAATTTCTAAAACTAGTATAAATATTC
Organism: Iris pallida; assembly: GCA_029216955.1. Lineage (NCBI taxonomy): Eukaryota > Viridiplantae > Streptophyta > Magnoliopsida > Asparagales > Iridaceae > Iris > Iris pallida. Next base: position 8,708 of record JANAVB010025424.1, read on the forward strand.
AGTTACTCCTAAATTCTTCGATTATCAATCTTGACCGTGACTAAATCCGAATTCCTCGCAACTCCAGACCACTGTCCATCGATCATAGCTATTGGACACCTTGGGACTTGTTTGAACATTGTACAACATCAGAAGACACACCAGACAAGATACCTTGCCATTATACTGTTTATATTCAGATTGCATTTTATTATATATCACTATTCATTTATTTCCAGTTCTTGATTTACTGCCTGCTAAGTGATATTAGCTGTACCTTGTTAGTTATCCTTTGATTGCATATGGACCTACAGTTAAGGGACTACCATCTGTAGTGTATTGCATATCCCTTGACACAGTTGTACCACGAGGATGTGTGAGATGAGTAGCATGTAGAGGTTCTTGCGTGTGGGCTGATCCTCCATGTGCATGCTTTAGGACTAACTGTTAATAGAGGCAAGTTAGGATACTTAGCAGTTAATAGAGAAACATGGTCGTAGATGCGACTTGGTAGGGACATTTGGGTGGGGAGGACAATAATGATGTATGGGCTTCGATTGCACTTCCCTTGTAACCCGGAAGCTCCGCTGGAGATACGGGTATGATGAGCCTCTCAGGTTGGCCACTGTCGTTTTTGAACGTCATGTGCTTAGGTCACTGGTGCCCAAGAGGGGACTATACCAGATCCCATTTACAGCCAGGGCTCATGCGTCGAAGGATTGTTTCTCATTTGCATGTTCACTTTAGTTTGGTTAGTTTACCTTATTTATGTCTTGTCACTTTCTTTGATTGTGGCATATTTTATATTCAGTATTTATATGACATGTTCTTCCTGTATCTTGTTACGTCCCTCTGAGGACCTGGTTATCTCGCCAGGTGTGTGCTCTTGTCTTTTGCAGGTCTTCTAGCCGTGGCCATGATCATCGCTATTCTTCGAGGATAATTGCACTTGGCTAGTCTTGTTATTTCATCTATTCCTCCTTGTACCTTTTACTTGAGATAGTTGGTAGTAGACTTTGTCTCCACCCAACGTATTGTACAAAGACTTATTGCAGTTGATTAAATGATATCTTTTATTCTTTATTTGCGGATGAGATTAGATTACTCTTGGTTTACTCTATTTTACAGCTCATGTATACATACGAGTTTTCATATATTGGAGTATACTTCGTATTTATGCAGCTGGCATGGATACGTACCTAGTCCTAAGTATTTTAGGACTGGGGCGTTATATCTTTTTGTGGTGGCCCATGCAGGTCAAGTTCGTCGTTCGGTTACTTGACTGTACCGAACGGGCCTGCAATATAGGATTAGAGTTTAGAACCTTATCCACCTACTTGACATCCTTTCTTGACTTCAAATTTCGAACTCTCGTTCGACCTCCTTGAATTGCATCTTGCTTGACTCCTTCTACCGTAAATTCTTAGTTTCGTATTTAGTAAGATGACTACACTAGCATATGCCCATAGGTTAAACACATGGCTAAATGGATTGCCTTGACAATTAATATGCACTGAGATTTTATTTGAGTTATAAAGGCATTTATTTTTCTAGAAATATAATTTTAAGGATTAGTTAATTCCAAGTTGGGTAGTAGCATATTACCGCTTCCAAAAGATAGTTGGAATTTTAATTTGATATTACAAGGTGATAGATAGATCGAGAAAACAAATTGATTTGATTTTACGTTTTGATTTTGGAGGACTTTTGAACATTTATGATTTACTGAGTTATAGCTATACATCTTTTGGAGGGATATAAATTAATTTGAAAGGGATTATAAAAATTTAAACTATGATTTACGATTGACCAAAATTTGAAGATAATTGATAAATTTTGGTAAAATATTTTTGAATTAAAATACGTCATATGATCTATAAAGTTATTTAGATTTCGAGTTTAAAAGCTTGATTATGGATATTTAAATTTTGGGAAAAAGGGAAATTTACTTTTGAAGAGTAGTTGTGACTTATTTGAAGATAGATATACACATTTGGAGGATATATAATTAAATTTAGGAGTTATTTAATTGTTCCATATTGTAGTATAAAATTCGGCTGATAGACTTATTAAATGTTGAGTTTAAGGTTTGGAAAAAAAATGATTATTCGATTTACGATATACAAGGATTGTTTCGAGATTGACTAGAGATTTAAAATTGGATTAAACTTGACAGCCTAAGATGATTAGGAAATCTGGTGGAATATCTTGGAAATTTTATTGAAAAAATTTCGAGGAACTTGACATTTTAGATTATATCATATATTGGTAGGGAACCAAGAAGCAAGAAAGGTCACCCTAGTTAGATAGAAGTATTCTACATTAGAATGCCATGCCACCTATGATTATGATATTGCATATACACAAGTATAGTTAGTCATCGACCAAACCGATGAACATATCTTTGACTTACTCGACCTTCCCCCAAATCTAGATCTTTATTCGTGACATCTAAATATTTGAAACTTAGAAATGATTAGAACCATCCCCTTGACCATACCCTTATCTATGAGACTATTTTCTCTCTAGAAATTGTGCCTCTAACTTATCTTAACTTGATCTAGGAGATTTTCTAATTATCTTTATTTCGTGCTTTAACCTTTTATTTTTGGTGCATTAATCAGTACCTTATGAAAATCCACTTTCAATTTTGATCATTTGGCGTTCCCCATCGTGACTTTGATATTTGGAGCACAACAATAGATTTTTCCTTCCCACAAATTTTACATGCAAGACCTAGATGAGCTCACCTTCATGTAGGTATATCGTGTTCCACTAAAACACGTCCCCTTGTACTCTATTTTTATGGTATGACTTTCGGGCCATAAAGACTCAACTATAACCTATACCATGGTACCGATATACATTTGACTATATATTTGGACTCAATCTCGAATCAAACCTTCGGCCCGATTGTGGTCTACTAAATCCGTTAAATGCTTAACCTTATGTTTTATCTTGACTACTTAACCCTTGCCATTTTATTTTCTTGTATTATTTTGATTTACTTAAACCCATAACACCTTTTTTACTCTTCATGCAATATTAGCAACACTTACTTTTCTCCCTTCCAATTAAATTGCTTTCTCATATTTTACTATGATGTCTCCATTGTTTATGCAACCTTGTTCCTTGTATAATCCCCTTATGCAAAATGAAATTTGATCATAAAAATCTTGAGTTAGTAGAAGCTAGATTGGAGAACCCCACAGCATGGTTAAATAATGTAGTTGATTAAGATGATTACAAGATTACGAGGCATAGATGGGACATAAATAAGTGTGCGATAAATCCAAATATATGAAGTAAGGAATGATATACGGTGTTTTGATGAAACACTCAAGAGTAAATAGACTTCTCGAATTTCAAAAGCTTGTTTTGAGGTAACTAAATATCGAGTGAAGAATCTTCTAGAGTGTTGGTTGTTTAAGAACGAAATTTATATACAAAATTTATGGATGCAAATTTTTGATAAAGAAAAAATGTTGACATTGCCTTCGATGACATATAATGTTATGACGATATTTTCAAGGATAACAAATTGTTGAAGAAAGAAACCCTTTCATTTTTGATGCATGGAGAATTAAGTTGTAAGATGATTATGAATAAGAAGTTAAGATGAGTTACATTTCTACCATCAAGAAGATGAGATTGTTGAATTCAAATTTCGAGAGAGAGACTAAAAGGTATTTTAGAAAATTTTCAATTATGATGATAGAAGATTGAGTTAAGAAGGTATACTGTTAGTTTTCGAGATTTATCATTGAAGACGGACTTTTTGATACCTATAGATGCATCGTACATTGACCAATAATACAAATTGTAGAAAGAAGATTTTAACTTTTACTTGGGCCAAATTGGTTGAAGATTTTGGAATTTTAACTTGGGAAGATATATAAGTCAGCTGGTATAATGGAGATTATGGGATTCAAAATTTGAGACTATTCTATGACGAGATAGAGGAAGTTGGAGTACATTTATAATCATATTCGTTTTGTTTAATTTTTTTAGGGGGCGTAGTACGATAGTAATTCTTGGGAAGAACGATTTATGATAAGTGAATATTGATGATATCAATGGATTAAGGAGTTTATTACCTACTTGTGAGGTTGCCCTTTTTTAAGGTTAATGTTAGGGTTTATCGAGCTTAGTCATTGATTGGTTGTCATATACATGATCATAATCTAAAACAACCATCGAATTTTTGTTCTAGTCGATCAAATGACATATTGTCATCGGAATGTCGCTCGCTCCTCGACGAATATTTTGTTTGCATTCTCGTCTCAAGAAGATCTCGTAAATCTATTCGAATAAACTCTTTCCATCCCCTTCGTCCTACCTACGCTAATTTTTCCTAAATTTCGAGGACGAAATTCTTTTAAGTTGGGTAGGATGTAAACCCCCTAAATTTTTACTATGATTTTAAAATTTATTTATTTTGATATGGATTTATTTTTGGTATCGTACATCGAGTGCGAATGCGTAAAATACGTAAATTTGAAATATTTATTTATTCATATTCAAAATATTTGATTATAGTTTATATATATATAAACCGATATTTTGTTATTGGTATGAGCAAGTATTTTCTATCAAAACGGCATACCACGAGAATTCCCAAAACCTATATTTTTACTTTTGAAAGACTATTTTATTTAGTAGTAATTTAGAAAAACCATGAATTATGTAAATATTTTGTTTGCATACAAGGTACATGAAATTTATTCATGTGTATATATTGTTGATTTTCGAAATTAATTTATTATTATTTTATATTATTTATAAAAAGGTATTTTTAAAATAGTTTGATTTAATGTTTGATTATTATGGCAATTTAAATTTGAGTTATCTTATCTTTATTTAAAATAGTTCTAAATTAAAGTTGTGGTTTAAATTGGATTTGGATTTGGTTGAATTGGCTTTAAATCTATTTAATTAAATGATGAATTATCTATTGGGGATTTAAATAAACCCACAATCCTATCCAAATGGAAATTTTCACATCCTATAAATAGGCAGGTACTCCTCCATAATTTCCACCATCCACGTGCATCGTGTCTGTGCCTCCTATCCACTATGTTTTCTCCTCCATTACAGTTACAAATTTTATTCCGTCCGACAACCCCGGACTCGACGCTTTCCCGTGTCTCGTAGGACACGCAATCACCACGACCCGATCTAGACTCTAATCCGGACCATCACCACCACCGCCACCATCGCCACTCCAACTGCCACAAACCACCAACACCAAAAAATTGTGTCCCCGTGTCTGTGTCCTCGTTCATCATCATTTGCCTCATATCAGCCGCGTGTCCGGCCTCGGCCGAACCCAGCCCCTCCGACCACCATCTTCACTACCGCGGCCACCCGAAGAAACCCCACAACACCACAATCACCACCACCAGAAATATGAGAAGGGGGAGAAACTCTCACCTCGAACTGCGAGATTCGGCGTTCCTGCACAACCGCCGAGGAGTCGTCGGCGTGCGTGCCGACATCGCTAGGGATCTCCGACGCTGCTCCAGACCGCGTGGACCATGCCGTGCCGGAGCTCCGTCGCGCCCTCCGAGTTCTCCGCCTCCTCCGGCGCCAGCGAATACCACCGCGCCGTCTCCAGTGCCACAATCGCCCGGAGCTGCCCCTCTGTCTCTCGATCTCCTCGCCCGCCGTGAGCATCCCGACCCTCTCCTCCGCCGAGCCACCTCCGGCGCCCCCATCGGCCAACAAACCCCGCTCGGTCGCCGGTTTGCCTCCACGAGACTGAGCTACCGCCGCCAATCCGGCATCTTCGAACACCCGTACCACCGCCTTCCGCCGATCTCCTCGCCGCACCCAGCGCGGCCAACCACTGCCGACTCTCCCCTCCGCCTGCCGCCCGACCGCCGGCCTCAGGTGAGCGCCCCTTTTCTTTCCCACTCTCTCTCTCTCACATTATTTAATTTGGAGGGGGGAAGGTCTGTAACAAGGGGGTTATTAATATTATTATTTGTTATTATTAGTATTATTATTATTATTATATTATATTACTATTATTATTATTATTATTATTATTATTATTATTATTATTATTATTATTATTATTATTATTATTATTATTATTATTATTATTATTATTTTCAGTTTTTGTTATTATGGGTATTATTGTTAATATTATACTAGTAGTACTATTATGTTATCAATAATTGCATTATTTTAGGAATTCTAGAAATATATATTTTTGTAGATTTCAAGGATAGTTCTTTTTACCTAAAAGGCTTTATTTTGAAAAAACGTGAAATTTTAGTCCACATGCCATTTTATTACTTTTTGAAGATGTCTCCTAAAATATTTTTAACTAATAGGAAAGTTTCTTTTCAAAGTTATCAATGATTTGTAGTATTCCCAATATTTACCTAGATTATTTTTACTAATAAAAATATAGTTTTTAAACTAGAAAAATATATTTTAATAAACTTAGATTTTTTCTTCCTAAAACCGTATTCTTGACTTTCATATATTCTAATAAAATTAGTCTTCAAAACAATAAGGGAATAATTTCTAAAACTAGTATAAATATTCAGTTACTCCTAAATTCCTCGATTATCAATCTTGACCACGACTAAATCTAAATTCCTCGCAACTCCAGACCACTGTCCATCGTTCATAGCGATTGGACACCTCGGGACTTGTCAGAACATTGCATAACATCAGGCGACACACCAGGCAAGATACCTTGCCATTATACTGTTTATCTTCAGTTTGTATTTTATTACATATTACAGTTCATTTATTTCCAGTTCTTGATTTACTGCCTGCTTAATGATATTAGCTGTACCTTGTTATTTATCCTTTGATTGCATATGGACCTAGAGTTAAAGGACTACCGTCTGTAGTGTATTGCATATCCCATGACACAGTTGTACCACGAGGATGTGTGAGGAGAGCATGTAGAGGTTCTTGCGTGTGGGCTGATCCTCCATGTGCATGTGTTAGGATTAACTGCTAATAGAGGAAAGTTAGGAGGCTTAGCAGTTAGTAGAGAAACATGGTCGTGGATGCGACTTGGTAGGGACATTTGGGTGGGGAGGACAATACCTGACGTATGGGCTTCGATTGCACTTCCCTTGTAACCCGGAAGCTCTGCTGGAGATACGGGTATGATGAAGCTCTCAGGTTGGCCACTGTCATTTTTGAACGTCATGCGCTTAGGTCACTGGTGCCCAAGAGGGGACTATACCAGATCCCATTTACAGCCAGGGCACATGCGTCGAAGGATTGTTTCTCATTTGCATGTTCACGTTAGTTTGGTTAGTTTACCTTATTTATGTCTTGTCACTTTCTTTGATTGTGGCATATTTTATATTCAGTATTTATATGGCATGTTCTTCATGTATCTTGTTACGTCCCTCTGAGGACCTGGTTATCTCGCCAGGTGTGTGCTCTTGTCTTTTGCAGGTGTTCTAGCCGTGGCCATGATCATCGCTATTCTTCGGGGATGATTGCACTTGGCTAGTCTTGTTATTTCATCTATTCCTTCTTGTACCTTTTACTTGAGATAGTTGGTAGTGGGCTTTGTCTCCGCCCAACGTATTGTACAAAGACTTATTGCAGTTGATTAAATGATATCTTTTATTCTTCATTTGTGGATGAGATTAGATTACTCTTGGTTTACTGCATTTTACAGCTCATGTATACATACGAGTTTCCATATATTGGAGTATACTTCGTATGTATGCAGCTGGCATGGATACGTACCTAGTCCTAAGTATTCTGGGACTGGAGCGTTACATCAACTTATCAACTTTAAGACAACAACTCACTCCTTCGTACACGATCTAAGTCTTTGCATATGTGCGACGCTTGCTGCTTGACTCATCGACACCCTGCATCCTTATTCGATCGATCGACATTCTTGAGACTATCGCATACACCACTCAAGAATGAATTCATTCAACAAATCCTCGAAACTATCATTCGAATCAAAATCGACTTCATCAAGTTTTTTCGTTCGAACCATTTCTCAATTTTCAAGCACGCTCATCTATATCGCACCAACGATATCGTCGCTCGATAGCACCCCTATCGATAGTCATCTCACTTTACTCAATCGAGTTCAACTCATTCTTGTTCGACACTATTCAATTCCCGCACTCGACTTTTCTAAGGTCGACGCAACTTTGGTGTATATGTCCAGCCCGACTTAGCCAACCGTGCTTACGCAAACCATTTTTTTGTTTCTTTTCAAAAACTGTTCTCCTATATTTTGCAAAATAGATAGACTTATTATATAGAAATCCCATGGGACAATTGAGAGAGAGCGCACCAACGATATCAAAATACGAAAGCAACATTCAGAGTTTCGCGGAAACATCGGAGTTGAAGAATTCAATTGATAGTCCAAGGACGTAAAGCCGTGCTCTGATACCATTATGTCACGCCCTGCTCCCGTAGGAGCGATCGTCCTCTCTAAGGCGTGATGCCGCACGAGCCTAGATTGTGCTCGTGCAAGGCGGGTTCCATAACGGCCGATTTCAGCGGCTGCACGGGGTCGTCGTACAGAAGTCCCATGTAGAGACATTGAACATGCAGCAAAAATTTAGAACAAAACACAAGTTATTCATAGAAGCTCTTTTATTGATATTGAACAAGGTTACAACGGGGGCGCAAGGCCAAGATTACAATCACTCAAATACACTCATCTCATATTACAAGTCACTCAGCTCTCTCTTATCTCTCAAATACAAGTCTTGAGCCAGCGGATGCTTCGGAACGCAACGTCCATACATTATTTCCCGTATAAGTCTTTACTCCATGCGGCCGTACACTTCGAAGCACCAAGGAACTCCGTGCCTCGACGCATCCAAGCGAGCTCCGTGCCACGAGCTTCTACCTGTGCCTGCACATGGAAACTATGTGGATGTCAGTACTCAACTGTACTGGTGGAATGAGCTCCTTGCCCACCCATACAAAACCAACACGTTAATTTACTTTGTGCAACATAATCCCTTCTTATCAATTATCTTTCTACTCTTGCCTTAGGATCAGTTTTATGACCGACGCCTTGCTTGTTTTGTGACTTTTGACCATCTCGTGCTTGCAACGAGAACGTTAACTTCATACCTTGCCTCAAGACCCTTCTCGTTCCAACAACGTTAATCTATCGAGTCGTGTTTGCCTTACGGCTTAAAATCAGAGACACAACTATACGATGAGACTCCATTCCCATGTGACAGTGCTACAAACCATGCTGAGGTCGTGCCTCACAACTCAGTAAGATTTAAACATATCGCCGCCTCGCGGCCCTTGCCGCCAAGCGGCCCTTGCTACTTTGTTCACCAACTGACCCAATCGAGACTTGTGAACTTAGTATCACTTAACCAACTTGCCTTGCGACGATTCCTGACTTAAACTCGAACAACTCGACCCAACTTTTGTAACTCATATGTCAACACCTTAAGACTCGACGCCACCACTCATGCCGAAGCATGACGCCTATATTGAAGCCAAATCTTAGGCCCAAACTTTGTGTTCTAACTGTACACACCTTTAACTCGACACAATCCAAAGGTATACACGCGGATAGCCGCTATTTGCCGACATCTATATGAACTTGGCCACTAGCATCACAAGCTATCCTGAGACGTATAGCTTGGTTAAATTGGGGACCTTTCAATGCAAGTAGCTAGCTCCGTTGCAGGCTCCCGCTTTAACCCGTACAAAAACCTTACACATGACTATACCCTGTTTCCTCCTAGGCCGACTTGGTCCCATGGCCCAAGGTTGCCGTTCGAGAAAACTTTGCCCTTATCGACAAGTTGTCCATGACCATGCAAGAATCGACACAAACTGACGTCTCACACAGTCATCCTTCTTTCAATGTTACCCTCTCTTTTCAAAACCATGTTCAAGACTCCTATCCTTGAGATGCCTCGACGACCCACAATCGTGAGCCTTTTTCTTTCCTTGAGACCCCTCGACGACCCACGGTCGCGAGCATTTTTTCCTTGTTACCTTATCATTTTGTTCAACTCATGAATGCCTATTTGATAGTCCTTTCTCGAAACTCACTTAGAATCAATTGTGGTCCTTGGCTCAAACACTAAGTCCGTGTACCGTGCCTTAAGCCAATCGTGCTCTACGCAACTCTAATGCCCAAGTCGACGGGCCTTGAGATCGTGGACTACTTAACTTGACAACCGCAGAATGAGCGGGACAACACTTGGAATGACTTAGGACGACCGGCATAACTTTGCCTAACTTACTCAAGCCTACAACTTAACCCGAGGGACGAGCAAAGGCTATGGCAAACCTTGCGCAGTGGAAGCGTGCATGCTTTATCGAGCATTTACGCCGATGGTCCCTATGACTTAGGCTAATTCACAGATTTGTGTCGAAGACCAACTTTCCTTCTCCCAAGCTACGGGACGAAGGACCGAGTATCATTTTTAAAGCACACTGTGCACCGACTCTATGCCGATCGTTGGACCTTTCCATATTCTATCTCAATTCGACCCGTCGGGATTACTCCTTTTTATTATGTGGATTCATCTTCTTTTATTATTAAGCCTACTTGTGCAAGTTGAAAACATTCGATTTATTATGTGAAGGCAAAGATGAGGCGAGTTCACCGAAACTACACCACCTGAGCGAGCGGTCGCCTCGACCGAGCGACGTCTCCGAGTAGCCGTTGCAAGGCTAAGTCCGAACGCCGTCGGCGTTTCGATTCCTCCGATTGACTGAGTTGGTCGGGGCACTACAGCCTCTGTCTCATATTCATCTCCTTTAGCGTGAAGACATACTTCAAGGTCTTATGATCCATAAATATCTCCATATGCTCTCCGTACAAATAATGACTCCACATCTTTAATGAAAAGATTACAACTGCTAACTCCAAACCATAAGTAGGGTAATTCTTCTCATGTGCCCTTAGTTGCCTCGATGCATAGACTATGACCTTCCGTGTTACATCAAAACACATCCAAGTCTACTACCCGACGCATCACTATAAACCACGAATCCTCCCGATCTAGAAGGAAGCATCAAAATAGGTGCTGAGGTTAATCACTTATTTAATTCCTCAAAAACCTTCTAACAGTCTTCTTTCCACTGGACTCATGATTCTTATGTGTCAACCATGTCATCGGCTTTGCAATCTGTAAGAAATTATCTACGAACTTGCGGTAATATCCGACAAGTCCGAGAAAACTCCTAACCTCTGCAACAGATGTCAGTGTCGACTAAGACACTACGGTAGCTAACTTCTTTGGATCCACTGAAAGTCCTTTCCCAAGATAATATGTCCGAGGAAAGGAACTCTATCATGGCAGAATTCGCACTTACTAAGCTTGGGCCTTCGCTTCTCCTTCCTCAATACTCCCAGTACAACTCATTCTATCGTAGGTATAGTATTATAACCTATTCAATGATACTCATCAGTTCACTCCTAGCAATTTCTCCTAACCACTACTAAAATATGCTAAATTAGTGACGTAATTTAGCAACGGAATGAAATTACGTCGCTAGATATGTAATATAGCGACTCCTTTATATAGACATCGCAAAACGTCGCTGAATAGCGACGTCCAGTGACATTAGATAGATTATGTCGCTGAATAGCGATGTTCAGCGACATATTATTAAAATATGTCGCCATATATTAAAATATTTGCGAGTTTAGCGACATCTACTCTTGACGTTGCTAACTTTTTTACTTAGGGCACGCTGCTTCCTTTTTCCCTATCACTCGAAAATTAAAAAAATTTAGCTCTTCCCCCCGGCGACAAATTCCACCCCTCCGGCGACTCCCTCCCCCCCGGCGACTCCCTCCACCCCCGGCGACCCCTACCCCCCTCCCCGTCGAGCTCATTCTCCTCGAGCTCCTCGTCCTCGAGCTCCTCCTCCCCCAATCTGAGCTACTCCCCCTCTTCCTCAGGTAAACCCTAACCTCACTCCTCTCCCTCCTTCTCCTCCCCCTCCCACGAACACACACACACGACACACACAGACACACATACACACACACACACACGGACACACGGACACACACACACACAGACACACACGGACATACATACACGTCCACCGACGATGTTTGGACTCCTCCATGTTGCGTCCAATACAGTCGACCTCCGACAGTATAAAAAATGGTTCTCTCTCTAATATAGGTCATGGATATGTAGGGGTATGCGGGAACAGAAGAGAGGATCATATTCTCTTGCTCTGTGTGTGTGAGCGAGTGAAGAATAAGGAGGAAGAACTGGAAAGTTTGTGTGAAATGAGTATGTATAGTTATGTAGTTAATCACCATCGGGTGCGGTTACCCTCCTTTTTATACCTCCTGTGGTGATGTGATCGTTAGTATAAAATGGGTGAAGGGCTAAAGTTTTAATGAGTGGAAAATATATTGATAATAAATACGTTCTTTGGTGTATAAGAATAAAATGATTATGATGAGAAGGGGAAGAGTTATGATTGAAATCATTAGAGACAACATAGGCCTCGGGGAATCTAGTGGCTGTTTGTGTGCATGTGGTGCACATGAATGTTTAAAAAGGACATGAGAGGGTGAGAGAGCTAAGAAGGATAGTGATGATAATGTATATAGTATTTGAGAAATAAGAGAGATACATTGAACAATACGAGTAATTACAAGGGAATCGAGATAGAGAGTTAGATGATATAAATCAAAATTTCTTGTTGGTCTTGTGTGTGAATGTTTATCAACATTGTCTTGTAAAAAATTTTGGAATGAAATAGTTTATACTATAAAGAAAAAATTATTAACAGGGACAGGGACAAAAAATCCACTCCCAAAAGTGTTAATGGGGCAGGTTGCGGGGACGGAGACAGGGAGTACATTGTTAAACGGGGACTGGGATAGGGATAAAAATTTAAACTCGATCGGGGATGGAGTACATTGTTAGATCATTAGCTAGTATTAGAGAGAGAATTATTGTAATTGACAAGTGTAGGTAAGGATTGGGTATCTCAAGATACTAAGTTATAAGGTAAACATAGCTACAAATATGTGTGTGTGTGTGTGTGTGTGTGTGTGTGTGTGTGTGTGTGTGTGTGTGTGTGTGTGTGTGTGTAGAGTTGAGAGTAATTGATTAGTGTGTGATACTAAATGCAAATGGAGATATAGATATTAGTGTGTGTATGCATTGGCTATAGGTTTGTGTAGTGTTTGAGAGTGTGTTAGTGTGTGTAATATTAAGGTGTATATATATATATATATATATATATATATATATATATATATATATATATATATATATATATATAATAAGGTAACAATTATGTGTGTCAATGTTAGTATAGTAGAGTGGTGTGTGAGTGTGTAGTATAGGCTTGAGTATGTGTCCAGAGGGTGTTCAGTCGAGTGTCAGTCAATCTAGTATAATATTTATTTACGTCTATATCATACTAGGAGACTTATTTAGTACTAGTTGTGGTTGTAATTAGTTGATATTATATTCAAGTCTTGTCAATAATGTCTTTGACTTTGTCATGGGGTCTTAGATATCGGATGTAGGTGACATTATATATATATATATGGTCTGGCGATATCAAAATGAATCTAGTGTGTCTGAATGAGATATCGGTTGTAGGTAACATTATATTCATGGGGTCTTTGACTTTGTCATGGGGTCTTAGATATCGGTTGTAGGTGACATTATATTCAAGTCTTGAAATTTGATGTTAAGACAATTTTCTTGACCCTGGCGACATCGAAATGAATCTAGTGTGTCTAAATGAGATTGGCATCAGTAAGAATTGATAGCGTATGTGTACACGTTGGATGCACAAGAACTTATGTACGATATAGCATGGTTATTAGTAACTGTCCGCTACTAATATGTGTCCCATAATAAGACATAATATACGAATTTGTGCCTATTGGATAATGTGTGTCCATCTTTGCAGAATTATTTCCAAATGGATTTGAATTACTACTTGCGGAATCGTTCATGGATGTACAATTATCGTCCTGATGATATGTGCGGTGTGTGGGATGAATACATAGCGGGAGTAGAGCCGTTCCTGCAGTTTGCTAAGGCGTTCCTTCAGTACATGGACGACACCAAAATTAAGTGTCCGTGTGTGAAATGTCATAACGTGAAATATTATCCAAAAGTGGAAGTGACATATCATTTGTACTCGAGGGGTTTCACACCTAATTACTATCAGTGGACCGCACACGGAGAACTTGTGTCTTTAGCATCAGAGCCAGAGCCTTATGTTGAGTCGTATATGCATGCGGGACCTAATTTTGTTTCAGATAATCATGAATACGACGACGGGTGCGTGAACATGATTTTCGACGCTGCGGGGCCTAGTTTCGTTCATGACGCAGCTGAGGAGGCACCGAATGTCGATGCTGCAAAGTTCACGGAGTTGCTGGAGAATGCAAGGACTCCATTGTATCCTGGTTGTGAGAATCATTCACCGTTGGAGGTGGTTACAAGACTGTTGAGCATTAAGTCATATTTTAACATGTCGCAAGAATGCTACAACCTAGTGTTGGAGTTGATTATAGAGATCTTGCCGGCGTGTGCTAAGTTACCTAAAGACTTCTATCGGTCTAAGAGGATGGTGAGATCGTTCTGGATGGGATACGAGAAAATCGATTCTTGTCGCAATGGGTGTATGATGTACTACAAAGACGACAAGGACGCAGATTGTGTGCAGATTTTGTGGTGCTGATCGCTATAAGACAACTAGTACAGGAAGGTCTACCGGTGCAAGAAGACCGACCGATTCAATGCACTACTTGCCTTTAATGCCGCGGTTGCAAAGATTATTATGGTGAAAGAGACGGCCGAAAATATGAGTTGGCATAGGCAAGAACAGATTGAAGGAATATTGGATCACCCATCCAATGGAGAAGCATGGAAGTACTTTGATCGAATGTATCCTGATTTTGCTTCAGATCCGCATAACGTCAGGTTGGGACTATCTTCTGATGGTTTTACTCCTTTTGGTCTTTTGGAATCCCAGTATTCGTGCTGGCCTGTGATTGTCACTCTGTATAACCTACCGCCTTGGATGTGCATGAAGGCTCAGTATATATTTCTAACCATTATAATTCCTGGTCCGAACAATCCCCAGAGGAACATTGATGTGTACTTACAGCCTTTGATAGATGAGTTGAATCAGTTATCGGAAGTAGGCGCTAACACGTACGATGTTTCTAGGAAGCAAAATTTTCAGATGAAGGCAACCCTTATATGGACCATCAACAACTTTTCGACCTATGGAATGTTATCTAGATGGAGCACTCATGTCCGTCTCTCATGTCCGTATTGCATGGACCGTACTAAGACTTTTCGTTTGAAACACGGAGGAAAATCGTGCTTCTTTTATTATCATCTGCAATTTCTGCCAAAAGATCATCCGTTCAGAAAGAACATGAATGCATTCCGTGCCGACGTTGTAGAGAAGGGTGATCCACCGCCAAGGTGGTGCTTAGCCACGATATGGGAGGAGGTTAGAGATTTTCCAAGTGCTATCGAAGATCCTACAACTGGGTACAAGTACGATAGATTTGGTAGAGATCATAACTGGACAAAGAGGAGCATATTCTAGGATCTGCCATATTGGAGTACCAATCTGATCAGACATAATCTTGATGTCATACATATTGAGAAAAATGTGTTTGATAACATAATTAATACTTTGATGGACGTAAAAGGGAAAAACGAAAGACAATCCCAAGGCCAGGTTGGACTTAGAAGAAATATGCAAACGCTATGCGTTGTATTTGATAGAGGAGAATAGAAAATAGTTCCTGTCGAATTCAATTTTCTCACTGGACAAGGAGGATAAAGTGAGACTTTATCGGTGGATCCAGGGCCTAAAATTTCCAGACGGATATGTGTCAAATATGAGAAGATGTGTCGATCCAAAGGAAAACAAATTGACGGGTATGAAGAGCCACGATTGTCACGTATTCATGGAGAGGTTAATTCCAATTGTATTTCGGGAATTCTTATCGCAGGCATCAGGTAAAATGAAGAAGAGATATATAAACGATGATGAGCTAAGGGCTGCTCAGGTGTATGTATTACTCAAGTGCGATGATGATGAAGTAGAAAAGCTGGAGGGGTAAGTAATTAATACGTCTATATTATTTTAATAGTGTTGATTGTTATACTATTACATTAATTGAACAATGTTATTTTCAGCATATTTAATGATGATGTGAGGTCAGGTAGGCCACACATAACAGAAGAAGAACTAGAACAAGAAATGAGGTATTATTTTCCATCATGGTTGAGTACATATGTAAGACTTGAGAACTCTGTAATTACCTTTCTGTATATACACTTGAGAATGAGCTTAATTTATTTTTTCGTGGTATTTAGGTCGATCGTCCATACGCAAGACTTGAGAATGAGTCAATTAGAACGTTAGTCAAGGGACCAATTTATGCTGCAAAAATATGGCCAAGCTACTATGTTAATGTGTTTAGGTTCAAGTCAACAACTTGTCCGATCAGAGACAACTTTGTGGATCTCGATTCCTCCAAAAATAGCTGTTTGTGTATCAGATCTTTGAACTACAAAGATGTTGATGCGGGCAACGATTTCTATGGCGTCCTACGGGAGATTGTGGAGCTGACATATAGTTATGGAATAGAGCCTGCTAAGATTGTGTTATTCAGGTGTGATTGTTCGATCCGATTCAAGGTCATGGTTGGAAAGTAGATAAGCACGATCTTGTGGATATAAACTATAGGCGTCGATATCAAGCCTATGAACCATTTGTCCTATCAAGTTTGGCTCAGCTCATGTACTTCACAAGTTATCCTAAAGGAGAACAACAAGGTCGGACTAGTGGGCAGTATACAAGACCAAAGCTAGAAATACCTTTGAGGTTGACGATATAGCTTATCAGGAGGATGAACTACCTCTTGTAACAAATATTATAGAAGTGGATACGATGGAAGTTCCTTATTACACATCTAATTTTGTAGAAGAAGTAGAATTATCTGAAGAGAAAGATGCAGATGAAAGTGAAGATGTAGAGGAGGAGGAAGAAGAAGAAGAAGAAGAAGATGAGCTAAACGAACTAGATGAATTTTCAGAAGAGGATTAAATCTGTACGTTTGTTTTATCATCATATTTGACACTTTAGTGACACTTTTATCACATAAATCTGTGACCCTTTAGTAACACTTTTATCTGTGACTATGAGATTTTTCAAAAATCTGTGATGTCTATCATATAAATATGTGTATTTGTTTTATTGTCATATGTTATTATCAGGTGTGACTAGACTAGGAGGAGGAGGACGCGGAGGATATTATATCCCGTCTGCCTCGGGCTCGGGATACAGATTTTGTACCCTCATCCTCATCTCCGACTACGCCAGTGTACCGTTCTGTTCCCGGTCCATTACCGGGACAGGGCAGTTCCAGCAGGTTGGCGACTCCTCCCTCGTCGTCCAGCATTCCTGATCCCGCGTCCAGTATTCCTTCCGCGTCCAGCATTCCTCTTATCGACGGCTCCATGGGGATAACCGACGCCGAGCATATGGAGGACAGCAATCAGACTGATCCTATCCAGGCAGGAGGTGAGAGCGACACTCCACGCGCGCACCCGGACGAGACGCATATGGTGATTTGGACAGACGGACCTGCGAAGTAAGTTAATTAGTTAATATATATTTCTCAAATGATTATATGTACATATATATTCATGAAATTTATTATTGTATAGATATCGGCGTCCTGCAGTACGGAGACAGCTGGGGTTATTTCGGAGGCAGAACTATGGTAGGCCTTGGATTAACTACTCAGATGCTCCCGCAGATAGGAAGGCCTTTTGGTTGGCCCACTTCAAGGTAAAAAATTTGTTCATTTTTAAATTCTAATAATTATTTGTGTATATTATATAACTTTTCTATTTTACTTCTTGTAGAGGACCTATTTCTATCCACCACACCGGGCGGCGAAGATCGAGGCACAATTTTCTGCCGTCGCATGCAAGCTCATCCGTGATGCGATCCACGAACAGAAGTCTCGTGATCGATCCGGAAAGCCGATCCATGGTTTAATTACGCCAGAGCATTGGAATGCGATGAAGGCTAGATTTGGCGAGGCCAGGTACCAGGAGCGGTCTGACAAGGCCAAGGTGGCGCGGTCGAGCGCCAGTAAGTGGTGTGGTGGCTCCATTCCGATGACGGAGCATTTTCGTCGTCTGGTACATTTCCTATGGTGGACATCATTTTATATATAGTTGGATAGAATGTTTAATACTAATAATAGATAATATATTTTAACAGGTAAAAAAAGGTGAGGACCCGAACAAGGTGACCGTCTTCCTGGTCACCCATCGGAAGGCTGGGGACTTCATTGACGAGAGGGCGACGCAGGCATATGTACATTCTATTCTTTATATTAATTTACTATAATTTAGAAAACAGGAAAATAGATATCAATATAGACTTTAGCAAACACTTACATGTTAGCAAACATTGTTCTTGGCCGAGTTTCTTCGGTTACAAGAGGAGGCGGCTGCTGCTGCAAGTGCGCCAGCAGAGGGAGGGGCTGGTACTTCCTCCCAGACGCCTGCAGTTCCATCGTAGGACGACCTCTGGATGATCGTCGTTGGCAGTCTTCAGAAGGGTACGTACTACAGTACGGGATCCTACGGTGCCTATTTGGCTTCAGAGTCATCCTGGGCCCCCTCTGTCAGTGTCACGCCCCGATTCGTAGAGTCATTTCTTCACATATTTTATCTCTTGGAATCGATCGTCCTCGCTTGGCCGTGATGCCGTACAAGTCTTGTATTGTACTTGTACTAGGCAAAGATGGTACATAATCGATTCAATCTCAGGCATAATGTTACATTATTGGTTCGAGTGTGATTCGTTCAGCAATTCAAAGTTCATATGTTATTCATTCAATGATTCCCAGCATATGAATCTCTATCGAATTAGCAACTAAAGCATCGCATCACAATTATTCAACATTCAAGGTAAGGGACAATAGGGACTTATTCATAGCATCACATTATTCCATTTATTAAGCATGCAGGAATAAGGAGGAAGGAGGATAGTTCCACTTGCCTTATATAACGGTCTTCCTGCTCCAATCTCATCAAGCGTAGCTCCACCAGCGAGCCACATTCCAATACCCATTCCATCTAGCCAGCTAAGAAAGACTGCATCAGTCTCAATTCTTCTGATCTCCAACATAAGTCACGGTCCAACATTCTGATCCCATCCAACAAGCCAACCAAATGCCTCGTACAGAGCGGGGCATTACATAATATACCACTCAGAAAAAGTTTCGTCCTCGAAACTTAAGAAAACAACTCATCTACTAGATTCACTTAATCACAATGAGTTACTCATTCAGCTTCAATTCAATATTCATTTCAGCCCACTCGGTCATTTCAAAATAGCTGTCCAACAGTATCATTTTAATCAATCGACGATTCAATCCATCTATCTCTTTTTCCAAATACTTGCAACTTCTCATTGATTCACCAACATTTTTCTTGCATTCTATCTTGGTCGCAACACATCACTTCATTTGGATCCATACACATATTTCAGGCGTCCCCAAAACGTATGCATTTCAGCCAAAGTCTGTGCTAGTGCGATAAATTCTTCCAACAATATTATCTCAGTCGCAACCTATCACTTCGGCTGGATCCGTACACATATTTTAGGCGTCTCCAAAACATATGTACTTCAACCAACTTCCATGATAGTATAATTCGATCAGCCTCGATATAACTCTCTTTCCCAAATCAGACTTAGTATCCTTTCAATTGACTTATAACTTTATTCACTTGTCACAATCACTATCTTCCAGTCCACCACTTTACATCAGGAACAACTTGGTTAAGCTCTCTATCCGGGCATAATACTTCTAGTATTCGATCAAAGGTCTAATCTTATATCCAATCATATCAGAGTCCACAACATGCAATCATATTCCTTTCCAAATTCAACAATATTTTTCACCGAGGCAATTCATCTTTTCTAAAAGATACAATCCGACATCACCAACTATCGATTATCCGAGTCAGGGTATAATTCTATGCAACAGTCAAGGTTAACCCAGCTACCCGACTATAGATACCTATCCAACATTTCCGTCATGAGCAGTCAATTCCATCTCATATAATAATTCACTATTCGATACATACAAATCAAGTCTCATCCCACGATTCCATTTCCCGCTATAGGCCGACACATAATCCTCAAGGGTCAAACATCTCTAAGGTTCATATTGGAGCATATACTTACAACTTATCATTCTTAGATCATACTCATCACCATCTCTCGTTCAATGCCACAAGGTCATTCTATGGGTCGCCAACGGCCATCTATTATTCGGTCCAGTCTCAATGGTTAGCTATACCGACAGCTATACCTAATCATTCAGGTGACTCCCCTAGAGTGGATGGCTACTAGGGTTATACTAGTTTTTGTTTCTTAGGGCCAACAAGCAACCGGCAGTTCTAAGGAACTCTATCCAAACCTATGGGTATCAATTCAGTCAGAATAATGAATCGCCAATTGGGCTAAGCCAGCAATTGGTAATTCATCAACTGGTCGCTAGGGTCAAGTCTATCTATTCAGGGTCTTCCTCAAGGAAATAATTCCCACAGAGGCTCATTCTAGACTTACCCAACAATCGACTAAGATCGATCTATCAACATTACGGTCAATGCCAAATCCGACATACGATCTTCATCGTTCTAATAATCCATCAAGTAAATTTCCAATGATTCAATTTCTGGTCCGATTCCTTCGTACCCACATAAACCCATAACCAAGGTTAACTATTCAAGGGTCATCGATTTCGATAGTTTTAATATAACTATAGAATCATACTATTCGGTCTGTATGACAAGGTTGCACCACGAAGTCATAAGCCAACAATCTATATCCCAAACAACAATCACCTATACCGACATTATCCAACACGTTTGAAATTTCTTGTTCCCATTCGTTTCTCAATCATCAAACTCTCTTATGGGCATTCTTAAATTTTGTTCCTTTTCCAGCCGTCAAAATCTTATATGGACATTCTTAAAATTCTCTACCTCAAAGGTCGAGTAGTTCATTCCATTCAATCTGATAATTCATGTATCAATTAACCATCCTCTATGCAACACAAGGATTCAGGGTTGCTACTTGTCACTTTTCTGGTACAATTCAATTCTTGAGCATATATGCACAAAAGCAACGAATATCCTTTGGTGATCTAGATGGGTTAACATCTATCACACCTTAGGGTCAAGGCACAAATCTCTAATATTCCTTTGGTCACCGACAACTTTTTCCAAAACTTTCAGCTTAGCAATCAACATTGTATTAGCCACAAATAATTTGTATCCAACCAATCAAAATCAACATTCAGATATTATAAGCCACAACATTCTCTAGCCAAATCCATTTACTCATAGCATACTAACGGTCTTACTAGTCTGAGTCAGCACTCGACTAAACAATTTCTAACCATGCCACCGATTACAATTTCTGACAATCTCGCTATCCAACATAACATCTCCGTCAAGGGACACTCGAGTCATCTAGCCACAATATATGACTCCCAGCTAAGTCTCGGCACTACCCAGTACTCACAGATAGTCTCACTGCTATCCCATGGAAAGGGTCAACATACATCTCGTTCTGAGGTGGTAGAGGCAATATACCACTCAGAAATGAAGCCATCCTTAAACAATACCAACTCAATTCTATTCCAGACATTCGTGATCTACGATGATGACAACACTTAGCCAACATCTCGGGGTCTCAATAGTATAAGCCAACATTCTTAGGGTCTCGAAAGCACTTAGCAACACACATGAGTCAATTCACCAGTTCTGTCAAACTCATCCATCAATTATTTTATTCATAATTCTTTTCCAACATCACATGCAATTCTCATCTTGTCGCAGCATACATAGCCATATTTCTTTTATTCCCGCATTCCAAACAACATTCACAATATAGCATACTATGGCATCGAGTCATTGTTGGGTTATTTGTGTCCAAACCAACAATAATCATTCATTTAGGGGCATCACAATGTATATAGACTTATTGTATGGAACATCCAGTGAGCAGCTAAGAGGGTCAACAAACTTTCAAGCACAGATAACATAAAGATGATTACCGGACAACAATAGCATAATCGCGGAAGCAATCTTTGATTTAATCACGGAAGCAACGTTGAGTGATCGCGGAAGCAACTTTAGTCAGTCATCGATGCAACTTTGATTTGAAATGAATCAAAGAAGAGACCAAGGACGTAAAGCCGTGCTCTGATACCAATTTGTCACGCCCCGATTCGTAGAGTCATTTCTTCACATATTTTATCTCTTAGAATCGATCGTCCTCGCTTGGACGTTATGCCGTACAAGTCTGGTATTGTACTTGTACTAGGCAAAGATGGTACATAATCGATTCAATCTCAGGCATCATGTTACATTAGTGGTTCGAGTGTGATTCGTTCAGCAATTCAAAGTTCATATGTTATTCATTCAATGATTCCCAGCATATGAATCTCTATCGAATTAGCAACTAAAGCATCGCATCACAATTATTCAACATTCAAGGTAAGGGACATTATGGACTTATTCATAGCATCACATTATTCCATTTATTAAGCATGCAGGAATAAGGAGGAAGGAGGACAGTTCCACTTGCCTTATATAACGGTCTTCCTGCTCTAATCTCATCAAGCGTAGCTCCACCAGCGAGCCATATTCCAATACCCATTCCATCTAGCCAGCTAAGAAAGACTGCATCAGTCTCACTTCTCCTGATCTCCAACATAAGTCACGGTCCAACATTCTGATCCCATCCAACAAGCCAACCAAATGCCTCGTGCAGAGCGGGGCATTACATGTTAGTGCGCAGTCTCCAGCTTCGCAGGCGTCATCACGAGCTCAGGATATTGGTCGTCAGATCGATGAGCTGCGTCACGAGTTGCAGCAGCAGATTTCTGTTCACCATACCGCAGAGCGACGATCCGATGATCATCGGATGATTTGATGCGATCGAGCGCAGTATACAGGAGCTGATGAGTCTACAGCAGGCTACAGCTGCCAGCTTGCACACGCTCATCGAGTCTACACAGTGCACATAGCGTAGACAGGTCGAGCTGGAGCGATCGCAGAGGACCATGTCTGCCTCACTCACTCAGGTACAAACTTCGATTGAGGAGAGTACTCAGAGGATGGAGAGTACCCTTGCTGTGCATGGTGAGCGACAGCGAGAGCTGGAGCAAATACGTCCTCCCGGTCCATCGACGGTGCCGACTCCAGATATTGCACTACCTCCTACTGCCCCTACGGTGTAGCTCACACAGGAGCAGTATGAGTACATGCTATCCCAGATGCGCGGCAGGGGTCCTCAGTGATCCAGTATATTTTTTTATCATCTTTGTATGTATTGGCACTATGGGCCCATTGACCGTTATGTACACTGATTTTTATTCTTATTTGCCCTCCATTATGGACATGTATATTTGTTGGATATTACTTTTTGATATTTACTTTGTTGGTATTTTTATTGTGATATTTACTTTATGATATCTGCGACGGGGATGACAAATATACCTACGCTGGATTATAAGCGATGATCTGATATACAAAGGAGGTGTTGCCAAATTTTTAAAAAAATATATTTGGTATTTTTGTTATGATGTTTGTAAACACAGACACACAGTACAAAAAAATACCAAACATATTTTTTTTAATTTTTTTTCATATTATCGGCGACGTATAGCGACGTTCTGCGACGTATAGCGAGGTAAAAAGACGTCGCTAATTAGCGCCGTCACGTCGCTATCCGTCGTAATCTGTTGCTCAGTAGCTGACGTGTCATAGAGATGACGTCGCTAATTTGGTCGCCATACGTTGCTAAACTGCTGACGTGGCATGCATAACATGTCAGCACATAAAAAGGAACGACGTCGCTACGTAGTCGCACAACGTCGCTAATTTGGCGACGTTCCTATTTGTCGCCCTACGTCGCCAAATTTGCGACGACCTAGCGACATTGTGGTGACGTCGCAAACAGCGATGTAGGGCGACGAATTTGTCATCTGCGACTAGCTTTTTTGCGACCTTTATTTTTCGTCGCTAAAGTCGTCGCTAATTACCTTTAGCGACGTATTTTCCTTAATTAGCGACGTATCTGGACGTCGCTAATTTGGCTTATTTTAGTAGTGAACAACCTCTGTGCATCCGATATCTAGACACTCATACTCGACTCAAAATCTTACTAGGACCCATCTCTAAGAAACTTATCTGTTTCTAGCTACCCAACATCACAATCACACCAATCGAGCTTAATTATATTCTATAATATATCTATAAGGTTTGTCTATTTTAGTCATCTAATAAATAGAAGGTAACAGGAACCAATGACTGGGTCAAACAAACCTATATACCAACTACAAATAACGGTAGGGTCAAGCAAAGAAGAAAGGTTTGTCGAATTATCTCCAAGAACCGTATGAGGCCAAATAAGATGCATAGGACGTAGTCTAGGTAAGACTCGAGAACCATATATCTCCATGATTATGCCACATAAAGTTACAGCCACGTCAGTATACATCTGGCTGCAAATAACTTTTATTTTCATATTACGACGGATGGCTATAGTGCACATCTACCATGTCAGGTAATACAGGTTCTTGAGCTTATCTTGGACAAATCTATGAAATATTTTCGAATTAACTTTTTACGAAAACATAGGAAAAATGTCAACGTGTATAGGATATGGTTCAAGTAGAATTTGAGAAACATATGTAGCCATGATGCCGTTATCTGAAGTCCTGCCTCGCCAGTATCTTTTAGGCTGCAAAAACTTTGATTCCGTAATACAAGGATAAATATAATTTCTCAAACTTTTTCTTGGACTAATCCATAAGGCAGTTTCCAACAAATTAACGAAAATGAACGAGAAGATTTACTCAAGAAGTCAATAAGGAAGGGTTTAGTCAAATCTCAAGTAAGGAAAAACACAAAAGCAATTATATTAAAAAACAAGATAACATGAAAGCAATCATGCTGAAGAGGTCAAATCTCGAGTAAGGAAAAATACAAAAGCAATTATATTAAGAAATAAGATAACATGAAAGCAATCATGCTGAAGAGTCTGAAAAAAGTCTATAATCGTGTTTATGGATGTATCCTCAATTCCTATTCCTTAATTGGTTGAAGGTTGTATTAGTACGACTATCCTCGGTATCACTACGACTTCGCAAAATTCACGAAGACTCTACCTGCACTTATAACTTCTAGTGTCTATGCCTCTGCTTTGCAGATGTGATAGTAAGGGAAGATACATCCATCATGAATATTTGTCTTTCTAGCATGAATAAATAAGGATTACTGTAGAACATAATCAAACTGGATGCAAATCAAAAAGTCGAGTGAGAGTTAAAAATGAAGTCAAGGAAGGTATCAAGCATGTGGATGTGATCATATGGGTCTCTCTATCCTATTCTAATTGCAGGATCACGTCGGTATAATAACGTAACTAAAGTGATTAACTTAGACCTGCATGGGCCACAACAAAAACATGTAACATCCCAGCCCTAAAATATATAGGACCAGGTTACGAATACATGCCAACAGCACTTCACCAATAGGCCAAGCTACACAACAAGGCCATTAGCGAAATACTTAAGCTATAAATTATGAGGACACCCAGAAGTACAACATAGTCCACAGGTATATACATCAAATCTTATCCACAGAGTCCACAAAGAGATCAAGAATAAATAAGGAAATGTCTCAAATATCTAGCAATAAAAGTAATAAAGTCTATGCAGGTAAAACATCATGAAACCACAGAAATAGAAACAGAGTACAAATCAACTACAAGTCTGATGAAAAGAAAAGGGTATAATATAATAAAACTAAATATGAAGGTAACAAGATCACGAGAAATCCTCTGGCACTATCTCGTCCTTTTGTGCCTGTACGACTCCGGTCTCAGCTCCCGAACCATAAACCTTCGGATAGTCTTCAGCTTCGTCTAAGCCTAGGAAATAGCCAGATCCTCAGAGGACTAGCAAGGTAAATAATATACATGCCAAGGTACAAAAATAAAAATATGAATTAAGAAAATCTACTATATCCGTCTATGTGCTATGCAAGTGAGATACTTTTCTAGAATACCATGCCCCTTCTACTAAGGCTCACTAGCACCTCAGCAAGGTATTGTCCCCAGTATCCGTGTCGGGGCACCAAGGACAATCAATTTTTTACAGTGATAATCCCTTACTCTGTTACAAAGATAAAGGTCACTAAACAATGGGCTACACGACAATAGGTCTGATATTGTAGTCAAGTTCTCCCCAATCCTCATGTCTTGAATCTAGCAATGTCAAGTCTGTATAGTTATCTCGAAAGTAAAAGTAATCCTGATAAAGAAATCTAAAATGCTAACACGAGGTCAATACCACGAATAGTCATGTAAACCTCGCATCATGAATGTGTCGGTGTCCTGTGGTCAAACATGTCAATGGACACATCAGTATGTATATAATCCATAATGTCAATACTCGATATCACTATCATGACATCAGTACCCATCTATAAATGGACAATAAGTATCAACGTCCTACATCATACAATACTAATAAAAAAGAACGACAAGATAGAAAAGAAAGATCTGTAACGAAGACAAGGCACGCTTGCTTGTAACTGCTGTTTGCGGGTAAGCCTGTCCAACTCTGGTGTCCTTATCGATCCTCCCAAGCTCACCTATAATAATACACTATATTTAATATTTTATATCAACACACCATATATAAATTATATGTGTATCTATGCCTCCTAGTTGCCATAAAGTTGTTACGACACTGCGTCTATTATATAAGTACATATAGGTAACACAACCTCTCGTAAATACTTTACAATTATAATAAAATAATATATTTAAATAATGCTATAATGCTATTTTCAATAGGAAAACCCTTTCATAAGAGGTCTTATGTAAATGCCACATATGACTTCCTCAATTCGACACATTAATTTTGTCCCGAAACAACGATTAAAATTAAATTAATAAATTCTGTAAAAATCCCAAAAATTAGTTAAAATAGTAATTATAATTTTAACCCTTGCAAAACATAAAGTTTAATATGGATTCATGGAGTTTTGACACTTTTGGACACAAGGAAAACAGAATTTTTCGGAGTTCGGTGACACCACAAATGTCATAAATTTTTAAAAATAGAAAACATATGCGAAATCTAAATTTCAGTTATGCGTCAGAAAGGTATCGACATATAGATTCTGAATAAAAATATAGAAAGGTTAGAAACTGATCTTAGATAGGCAAAAAGTGGCATGTAACAGAATTTGTTACTTCTATATACCCTGTCGTAGAATCAATGCCACGGGCAAATCGCTTGGAACTAGGAGATTCGACGATCAGAGGTTGGAGTAGACATACAAAGGTAACTCTCAGATTTGGTTTGAGGAGAAACGGATGAGAAAAAGTAGATGAAATATCATCTACAAGTTGACTAACCTGCTATGACATTTCTTCTATCCGACGGTGTTTCGGCCCAAGTAGCACGTCGTGCACCTCTCTAACGGCTATATGGTTTCTCCTACATTTGTTAGGGTGGAAGGGAATATGGAGAGGGATGTCCAAGTGGTGGTGGTTGGTGCAGAAATCGAGAAGAAATTATATTTTGTGAGGAAAGGGGGATCGGCTAGGGTTTCGGGTTTGGAGTGGTAGCCGCAAGGTTTTGGGGGATTTGTGGAGTAGTGGACGGTTATGAGAGAGGGGGATGGTTAGGGTTTGATAGGTATATATATATATATATATATATATATATATATATATATATATATATATATATTTTGTGCATGAGCTTTGGTTTGATCTTATTTGGATAGGATTTGGTTCTCCAAATCATACTATTATTATGTTTCCTATTTTGGTTAGATGTTTGAGCAAGCCAAATATATAAGAAAATATTACATACGGCTGCAATTAAACCTCTAATATTCTCTTAAATATATCTATACTTGGTTTTGGTACTCCTAGTTAGGCTCTAACTAGTAGGGTTGACTAGGTTAGGGTCCGAGTAGCATTACTAGTCAAATTGGACCCAAAAATCAATTTAATGAGTCTCATGTGCCATTTGCAAATAAGTAGCTCATGAGAATTCGATTGGATGGTACACCCTAGAAATGTACATTGTAGACTCAAAATGGATCAAAATTATATATTGGGTCATACGGTTTCGATCTATGTCAAATCCAAAAAATCAAATTGGAAGTTGGATTAAAATTACGTCAATGGCTCAAATTGGCCTAAGTTGGCCCGGAATTACACAAAGTCAAAGGAATGTTGAAAAACAAAATTGGATGGGACTTGATATATCAAACTCAAGGTGGATGAGTCTAGAATTCAAATATGGAACTGGATTTGAGAAAAACAATATTTGTTGTGCTTCCAAAATCAAAGATACAGTAAACTAGTAACATAGTCATTATTGACTTTAATAAATTAAATATCTATATAAAATAATTAAAAATAAGAACCAAAAATAAGGGGGACTACACAAACTGGCTGTAACGAGTCCGAAACACCGTCTTCGGAATATCCCCCTGCTTCACCTTCACCTGGTGATAGCCTGTCCTCAAGTCAATCCTCGAGAATACCCGTGCATCGCCCAACTGATCGAAGATATCATCTATCCTCGGTAATGGCCTTGATGGTAAGACTGTTCAACACCCTGTAATCGATGCACATGCGCACTGTCCCATTTTTTTGGTACAAAGATTACCCGAGCTCCCTAAGACGATGAACTGGATCTAATGAACCCCTTGTCCTGCAACTCCTCGACCTATTTCTTCAGCTTTACCGGCTCTGAGTTGCTGATCATGTAAACATGTCGTGTCACTGGCTATGCTCATAGGATCAAGTTAATAGAGAACTCAACGTCTCTATTCGGTGGCAATCCTAGCAACTCCTCTGAAAAGACATACAGGAACTTCACAATAAGAGGATGCGACAATTCCTCTGTCGTCCTCGAGGCCCCACAAATGATTCCCTCCATGTTCTCAATATCTCCTCTGGTGAACACGAACTCTGGCTCTCTGGGAGGATGAAACGACACTCGTCCTCCTCTGTAATCTATGGTAGCCGACTGGGCACACAACCAATCCATCCCCAGTACCACATCATAACCCAGGAGCGGCATGACGAGTAGGCAAGCATAGCGATCCCGGCCTCCCAATAAAATCTTTTGGTCCTACCAATAGTCACTGACTAGGATAATACTACCCTCAGTCATGACTTTGCAAGTCCTGCCCAAGGGCTCTGCTACTAAATGATGCTTGAGTACGAATGATACCGAAATAAAACTATAAAAAGCACCGAAATCAAATAATGCCAAAGCTGGAAGGAGATCAAGAAGAATAGAACCTCCAATCACATCAGTGACAGGCTCAGGCTCCTCAACTGCCAGCCCGAATGCCTTTTCCTGAGGTGCTTTTCTCCGGTCAAAGCGCTGTTGTTGGGTAGGAATCAGCCCTCTTTGTTGCTGGGCCTGCGGCCGAACTAGTGCCCTCTGACCCCGCGCCACCTGTCTTTGATATTGGGCTGTCACGGCGGGGCAGTCCCTTAACTGATGCCTCGAATTGCCATAGAATAAGAAGGTCCCCACCCACTTTCTACACTCCTTCCAAAGATGACCTGGCTTCTTGTAAAAGTTATAGGTCTGACGTGGCGGCCCCTGTCGCTGCTGAGTAGCCAGGGCTCGAACTGGTGCTGGTGGCAACGCCTTCTGCTTGAACTGGGGACGCTTCGCCAAACCTGAGCTACTACCTCCTCCAGATGGGTCTCTGCCCCTCTTCTGCCCGCTGCCTTCATCTACCTGAACTTTCTGGGCCTCTGTTAGGATCTACTTGTAGGTAGTAGCCATAACTGGAATGAATTGCCTGGCCTCATAGTTCAGGCCATGCCTGAACCTCCTCGCCCTGTCTTCCTCACCATGGATGCTACAAATCGGCTCAGCCCGTCGAATTTCGTAGCGTACTCGTCAATAGAATGACCGCCCTGTACTAGGTCCTAAAACTGATGTTCTAAGGCACCTCTGACTGCTGCTGAATAGAACTTCCTCTTGAAGAGGTTCTTGAACTGATCCCATGCCAATGTCAAGTCGGCGATCTGGGACTCCGTCAAGTACCATGTGCGATCGATGTCCGAGAGCTGAGATCCCGCAGCCTCTACCTGTAGGTCCGCTGGAAGTTGGATCAAGCGCATATCACTCTCGATATTCTCAAGCCAATCATCGGCATACAGTATGCCCTCCGTCCCTCTGAACTCCTGGGGGTTCATCCTTTTGAAGTGTAGGATGGTCCCGGGTGTCTGTACTACGGGATGCGCTAGTTGCACCTTCCTGTCTTCGGCTTCCTCTCTGGCAACCTGGTGGACAGTCTCTATGCCCTGTCGTAGCATCTCCATCTTTCTCTCACCCTAAACCTCTGGGCCTCCATCAGTCCCTGGACAATCTGTAGTACCTCCACTGCATCTAAAGGTGGAGGGGATAGAAGTACCAATGATGTTGCGGAACTTGGTCTCTCCACTGCCGCTGGTGCGATTGCTGCCCTCCGTCGAGAAACTGGTCGGGATGTAGCCGACCTTTCCGTTCGTACTGGTACATCCGCTGCTCCTCTAGCTCTTGCCATAGCTGTCCCTCGGCCTCGGGCCCCTGCTGAAGCTCCCCGTACTGGAATCCTACCGAGGCTGCTCCCCTGCCTCGGGATACCGCTGATGCTCCCCTGCTTGAGACTCCGACAGAAGCTGCTCCTCTATCGGAAGCTCCTGAAGCTGTGCCTCGACCTCGACCTCTAGATCGAGTGCTCACCATGCTGATGATAAGGAAATCAAAAAAAATTAATATGGCACAAGATAAGATATTAGTATGCTGTCTAAATAATATTCGAAAACCCACATATATTTGTAATCACATCAACTGAAAGTTTACGTCGTGCCAGTGTACATCTGCCATACGTAAACTCGTAGTTGCTGGGACTCAGGTAAATGGTTATCAGTACACATCTGCATCACCATGGTGGGCTACCGAATACTCTCTCAACTTTAATCCATAAGATTTTCAAGAAACATTGCATGAAAGAAAGCATTATTAAGATG
The DNA here is from genome assembly GCA_029216955.1 of Iris pallida. Taxonomy (NCBI): domain Eukaryota; kingdom Viridiplantae; phylum Streptophyta; class Magnoliopsida; order Asparagales; family Iridaceae; genus Iris; species Iris pallida. The sequence continues at coordinate 39,833 of JANAVB010025424.1, forward strand.
AGCAATATCCAGCAAATTAAGTTGACAAGAAAGTCCTAATTGCGATTTGAGTATTGACACCTTAAAATGCTATATCCTATCGCAGGCTCGTAGTAGCACCCTATGCCTAATTACCACTACGATATCGCTCTAAAAGTGAACCTTTAGACCTGTATGGACCACGACTAAAAACGTGCCACGACCCGTACCCAAAAATTGGGCATGAGCTATGGGTACGGCCAGTCTACACCATAGAATCGACGGTAGAATGCTATCTAATCTACTCAAGGATAGGTACCTGTAGAATCTCAACTATAAGAACTGGCAATAATATATGTCAAATACTCAATCACCAATCTAAAGCACGATAAACAATGAATATGATATATAAGACTGAAAGAAAGAGCAGTCCAGAAATCCAACAACTGACATAGTACAGAACTATGCTCCAAGTGTATCAAAAAAATATACACATGTCCCATAATAGCATACAATCATCCAAAATACTAAGTCTGTCGGAATCGAAGTCTGATACCAAAAGTAGGCAAACTGGTCTCTAGGCAAAGTCTAGGGGAGCATCTTCCTCTAGGCTAGGATCATCGGGAACGAACTCTCCGGTCCTCTGAGTACTATAGTCTGTGAGGCACCAATCCTCATCATCGGTGCCTACAACATTCATGCTGTTAGGATGGAAGCAAGTACATACGCTAATAGCAATTCCATGAATATGCAACAAACTATGAAAAATAGCCATAAGTTTGATAAATGGGACAAATCAACAATGGTGTACCTGTCAAGGAGAAGTGAGGCAAAAATATTCAATAACATTCAGAGAAATGAGAACATGTGATGAATAGGAAAATACTATACCATCTATGTGAATTGGAATGTTAGCTTCATATGTGATCGGCTTAGTAACTTGCACAAGAATATGGCCTGGCTAGTCATACATGAGATGTAGGACTAACACTTGGCTAATCATACATGAGATTGTAAGATTAACACTCAAATGAAACATGCATGGTGGGGTATGATCACATACTATCTAACAATTCCCCTCCCCCCCGCCCAATACTAATACCATCGTGTTGCAAGGATATCATGCTCAAGAAACTTGCACAAGAAATACAGTCATAAGAGGGAGATACCATAGTATATAATAGCCCGTGTACCAACGCAACAAGAATCAAATATGACACTACAAGCTATGATGTATAATGTGAAACATAGACAAGAAATTATTAGAGAATGTACTCGCCTGATGCTCTGAACAAAGTATGAGAATCGGGGTCCAAACTGGGGTCACAATGATCTGTTAGGAAATTTCAATGTTACTTGGTGTTCTAAATGATAAACTAAAACAAATGAGTGAAAAATAAGCTTCTAGGTCAAACAGTCAATCTTGGTCAAAAGTGGACTTTTGAGTCAAACTGGTCAACATTGGTCAAACTAAAATCAAACTAGTCCATTTTAGGTCAACCGGTCAAATCTATGTCAAAATGGGGTAATAGACTAAAATTAGCTAAAACTAGCTAATATAGGTCAAATCTTGGTAATATACGTTCTCTAGCACTAATGTCCTATGTACTTGAGACACAAGGATACCCCGGTATCTAATACCTCAATACTAGCTATATATATATATATATATATATATATATATATATATATATATATATATATATATATATATATTTATTTATTTTATATATATATATATATATATATATATATATAATAAATAAATAAATAAAAAAAATATATATATATATAAATATATATATATATATATATATATATATATATATATATATATATATAAAATATATATATATATATATATATATATATATATATATATATATATATATATATATATATATATATATATATATAACCCAAAACCCATTACCTTAACATTTTACCCTCATTTATCCGATACCTTGGCGTTACCTTGCATTATCTTCAATATCCAAGGTAAATCCCATTTACCTCTAATATCTCACTTCCCTTCCTTTCCTTTTCGCATTTCTTTTCCTTCTTTCCTTTCTTTCCTTTCTCTACCTTACATTTCCTTATCTTAACTTTTCTATCCTTTTCTTACCTTACCTTTCCTTTCTTTCCTTTCCTTTCCTTACCTCTCTCTATATATACTCCTATATTTTTTTTTTCTCTATATATATATATATATATATATATATATATAAACATACATGCCTCCCTCCCTCACTCTCACATTCACTCACTCCCCTTCTCTCTTACTCACACACAAACGCACACACTAACCACACAACACACACACACACACACACACACACACACTCAATATATATATATATATATAAAATATATATATATATATATATATATATATATATATATATATATATAAACACACACACACACATATACCCATATACCTATATATCACTCGATACCAACCCGAACACCCCAAATCCTTGTAATTATATCCTCTAGGGCCTAGACACGTACCCCACACGAGTAATCGAACTCGCGCACGCGAGCGAAAATGAGAAACGAGGCCCAAATGGCCAAATGGTCATTTTGGCGACATCCGGGTGTCTAATTCGCAATACCGCGCGATACGGGCACCAAACATATCCGAATTCGACACAAATTTTATCCACGAGTTCTCAATGATGATTAGAACCTATTCTAGGTGCTAACTTACCGATTCTAGTGTCAGTACAAAAAGTCAACCATGTGTTGGAACCCGAAAACCCCAAAAACGTCCATTTTCATAATTTCTCGCGAAACGACCCCACGTATCCAAATATGGATACGTACCTAACCTCTTCTCACCCAAACTAACCTAATTAGGTCTCACTAACCTGATCACAACATCCAAATGTGCCAATTTTGGATTTTTCCGAAAATTGACACCAAATCATAGGTCAAAGTCTTAATTTGGGTCCAAAGAAGTTCACACTTCTTCCAAAGGGTAGCCCTATGCCTTGGGTAGTCTCTAAAACACTAATTAGAAGCTAATGCAAGTATTGGGTTAGGGTTTTACCACTTGGGAGATGGAATCCCAAGGAAATCCCCAAAATTGACCTTCTAGGTCAAAATCCAAGAAAGAGCTTCTTCTCCTCCAAGATCCTCCTCTACACTAGATCTAACCTAGATCTACACCATAACAAGAGGAAAATTGGTTAGGGTTAGCAATATAAAAGAAATCTAGGGTTTGGATTAGGGTTAGGGTTTGCCTTCTCTTCTTTTTCTTCTTATGGCATGGAGGTGGCAGCCACTTATGGCATGGGGAGGGTCCTAAAATGGGGTTCCAAACATCACTTAAGTCATTTAGGTTATTTGGCCCTCTTTGGCTCGAACATACTTGGAATTGGTCCAAACAACTTCCAAACTTCATAAAATTTCACGAAATACTTAATTCCGCCATCCAAAATATTTTAATTCAAAATAATATTTTGGGTTCAAAATTACCAAAATGCCTCTAGGGTCTGAAACAGGGGTTTATAATATTTCTCACATTTATTCGAGTGACCGACAACATTTCCCAAGAAATTTTAACTTAGCAACAAAATTGTAATAGCCACACTTGATTTTCATCCAACAAATCATAGTTATTGTTCAATGTCCTAAGCCAAAATATTCTCCTACCAATTCTATTTATCCAATAATTTTCACTCACTAGTCTGCATTATCGCATGACTAAACAATTTTCAAATAAGGTACCCGTTACAATTTCTAAAATCTCACTACCCAGCGTAACATCACCCACAAATAACTGGTACAAATCAACCAAACTCAATTATCAAGTAACAATCGAGTCACCTAGCAACAAGGTACGACTCTCAGCTAAATCTCAGCACTGCCTAATGGTCACAAATAGCCTTATCTCTATCCTCATGAAAAGGCCAAAATATATCTCATTCATAAAGATATACCACTCAGAAATGAAGCTATTCCCAAACAGTATTAAACCCAAGTCTATTCTAAAATATTATGATCTAGTGATACTACTGATCAAACATAAAACCAATATTCTCAAGTTCTCACAATAACAAGGCCACCGCACATGAGTCAACTCAGCAATTATCTTGAACTCAATCATCAATTATCTCATTAAAATTCCTTCTCAACATAAAATAAATCTCTTAAATAGGTTACAACACATGTAGCAACATTTCCTATTCCCATATTCCGAACATTAATCATAAAATATCACACTATGGCATTGAATCATTATTGGGTCATTAGTGACTAAACCAACAACGCACGTACAGGCATCACACTGTATTTAGACTTATTCTTTGGAATACCCTGTGAGTAGTTAGGAGGGTCAAAGAAATTTTTAGACATGAAAGAAACTTTGAAATGATCGTAGACGCAACTTACGATAATCACGAAAGCAACATTGTTTTAATCGCGAAAGCAACTTTGAGTAATCGCGAAAGTAACTTTGGTTAATCGTAGATGCAACTTTGATTTAAACGAATCGAATAAAAGTCCAAGGATGTAAAGCCATGCTCCGATACCAATTTGCCATGCCCCGATTCAACATAGTCATTCGTCCTCGCTTTTATCTCTGAGAACTAATCGTTCTCGCTTGGACATGATGCCGTACAATTCTAAATTATACTTGTACAAGACAAAGACGGTACATAATGATAGTATTTATAATAGGAACACATCATAGCAGTACAAACAGACAACTTGAAGATAATAAGGACCCATCTCTATTATTGAACAAACCCCTTTATTGATTCATAGAAGCAAAAAAGTAGATACTTGAAGTCACAATAAAATATGTAGAAATATTTTCTCTTAGTTGATAATTGAAATGAAGTACAAGGCTTGCAGCGGAATACAAATCTTATATCATAACTCAAATTACTCTTGATAGCCAACTGAAAGACATGCTATCTAGGCTTATATTTGAACTTGTCACATTGACTTACAACTGAATAAGCTGACTCGGCTTACAACTCAGTAGTACAACAAGGTTACAATATTTCATACATTATACTCTTTATAAACAGAAGACATCATCTTTTTAGAAGGAGCGCTTCTGCATGCCCAACAAATCTTTGATGCCTCAGGACTAATTAAGTCAAGTCTTTAGTACTGAACTTACCAAGCACGAGTACCTGAAAGAATGCCCAAAACATGGGTCAGTACATTGCCATGTACTGACGAGCAGAACCAGC